>KV417292.1:14975-219846 GCA_001630345.1 Calocera viscosa TUFC12733 | reverse complement strand
GCAACCGCAACATTGGGGGATGCAGCGCGACAATCAAAGGATGCCCCGATCGAACCATAGGATGCAGCCCAGAGATAGTAGGATGCCGCGGTTCCGAGGCGGCAACCGCAACATTGGGGGATGCAGCGCGACGTCGACAATCAAAGTATGCCCCGATCGAACTATAGGATGCAGCCCAGATATAGTAGGATGCCGCGGTTCCTAGGCGGCAACCACAATATTGGGGGATGCAGCGCGACAATCAAAGGATGCCCCGATCGAACTTTAGGATGCAGCTCAGGGATCGTGGGATGCCGTGGTGCCTAGGCGGCAACTGCGACATTCCAGGACGCCGCACGACCACCCAACAATCACCCTCCCCATTTCCCGCCAACACTTCCCTCCGCACAGCTACAAGGTCATGACACGCGACGGGCAACACCCAACATAATCTGATAGACAGCCAGCGCAAGTCATACCAATGTCGAGGCGTCGCCGATCACACCAGCTGACAAAGCTTGCATTATGACGCTTCAGCAGCTGTATATAGGTACATTCAATCCATCATTAATGCCAGATTCTGACGGGCCGTAGCAAACCATTATGCCGATTCAGCAGACACCTCCATTAGCACAACCTTCCTTTAATCACCAGGTGGAACGGCGATGAAAGACTGCCTTCTCCTCGCAGCAGCATAGCTCTCGGGACAAACTCACTTTTCTGCCTTCTCCCCGGTCCTTATGAACGTGCGTTCGGCGGTACGAGAGGTTTCATCAGCTTAGCACAGAGTCTCTCCATTCTCTCGTCGAGCGGCTCCATGTAAGATTCGACGGCATAGTGGATCGTGTACGAATCAGCTGTTTCCAGGGGTGCCTTTAGATAGATAATCACAGGAAGTTCAGTTTCACAAGGGAGATACAAGGTCACCACCCTGTCCAGCGCCGCAGCAACAAGTAGACAGGACTAAACCGGTTAATACATCACCAGCATTGCCAAAAAAAACGTACAGCGAATTCTTGAGCATTGCAACGGGTGTCGATATAAGAAGGCAAGGTCGATCGCTCCATCGGAAGTCGAAAATCCATACGGGTCTTGGTTTGTGCTGCATCTCGTGAGACAATCCTGTATCAAACAAGAGCACACTTACAATGATGCATACCGAGCACAAACTCATCGCCTCTCAACTGCAAGCTAAGCTCTCCGGACGCATCTTCCTCCTTGTCGGATAGGATGCGTGCAATACGTTGCACATCCCGAAGCTGAATAAGCACAGGACGCCCGTATGACGACACATCGACAGCCGCCTTGACCGCCTTCCTCGGCTCCAGTACCTTATATGCAATGCTCTTAGTTGAATCTAACCACAAGAATCAGGCTATCTCAAAGTAGACGCACAAGCGAAGCGACGTACTCAAGCCTTCCATGAACACTGTCAACTGCATTCTCCTATCCGTACGCCCCCCTTCCGTCCCTGCCTCTGTATTTCCCCCAACGACGTCGAATACAACGAGCACGCCATCTGCTATAGACCATTGCAGGTAGTGAGACAGGTCCTCCATTAGCGACGCGATGCAGATGCTTCCTTCCCAGAAGATGTCACCCCGATCGTCGTTCAGATCGTCTTCTCCGGACGCGCTGCATATATCGAAGAAACTTCCATGCAACACTGCTTGATACTGCACAATCGGGCTCGTCTTGCACGCATTGATCTTGACCTTCATATCTTTCTCAATATGATGATATGCAATTGCGGGAAAACACTTACTCCACACATGTCGACTACAACATCGACGTATGCGCTAATGGCACGACTTGCCGCTAGAATTTGCACAAGCACTGCGGCCCATCAGAGACGACCGACACAGCCTTCTGTCCGTTATTACCTTCTACCTGCTCCCTTGCAATGCGACACTTCAAAGACATGAGAGCACACTTTTGTGGTATTGAAGTTGATCGTTACAGAACACAGGAAGAAAGCGCCCAAGTAACCCCTGGCACCAATCTTCCGGGCGGAAGCAATCCACGTCGGCTGTGCCTCCGTATATTTCCTCGGCCTCCGTTGGCCAGGCTTCCCGGAGGGTTTTCCTATACAAGAATGTGACATAAAATGCGTTGAATCGGTAGTGTTTCGATGGGACAAAGCCGCCCAGAAGAAGCGCCCATCTCAGAAGACCCTGGGCGCTCATCAATTTCAAGTTCCTTCAAAAATTTGTCTCCGCCCACACGCACTCTCCTGCACCACTACTACATCGACCAAGGATCCCCAGCCGTGAGGTCGACCATTCTCTTACCCATCTCTTCCCAAAACAATCAGTTCCACCCGTGAAGATCTATTGACTGCAAGCATCATGTCTGCCCCAAACCCGAAGGCTTTCCCGTTGGCTAGCAACGATCTGACGAACAAGGTGTGCCCTCTCTCGGTACCTTGTGGGCGAGAATGAAAGGCAGCTGACGAGAACCAGATTCTGGAGCTCATCAACCAGGCCACGTCATACAAGCAGGTCAAGAAGGGCGCTAACGAAGGTGCGTTTCAACTGTTCTGCAAGTTTGGACCGCGCTGATTGTGTTCGCGCGGTTAGCTACGAAGACGCTCAATCGCGGCATAGCCGAGTTTATCATCTTGACAGCGGATACGGAGCCGATTGAAATCCTGCTCCACCTGCCGCTCTTGTGTGAGGATAAGGTGCGCTTCTATCTCGCGATGCTTTGACGGGTCGTTCTAACGCGGTGACTGTGTAGAACGTCCCCTACGTGTTCGTCCCGAGCAAGATCGCCCTCGGCCGTGCGTGCGGCGTCTCCCGCCCCGTAATCGCAGTGAGCGTGACGACAAACGAGCAGCGCGAGCTCAACAGCCAGATCCAGACAATCAAGAACGAGATTGAGAGGCTGCTGATCTGAGCTACCCAGGCATGGGTTGCCACCAGGGTACGCTAGGATATGACTCGCTGTGACGCCGAGCTCTTGTAAGCCGTGGTAGCAGGCATGTCAATGTCATATGATTAGAGGTGGTCATACGCGTGCAGATATGGTAGAATACATCTGAGTGACCGGCGCTCCGACTCCGTGGGGAATCGTGCGACACGTCGCTCCCGGGAGCTTGGGATCGACGGTACTCAAGCACGTCCAGCGGAATGATCTCGTGTGGTCGCCGTTGTATCAAAATATGGGCATACTAAAGCTGGAGGACAATAAGCGACAGCCCACCTCAAAGAGGGCGACGTACCCTCATCATTGGCTGTCTAGCGCTTCCTGTCGTGTTCAACGACGTAGAATCCTCCAACCGACCTCTCCGCCTGCTTGAGCAGTGCGGCGCCTTCTGCTAGGCTCCCGTCTCCGTGTCCTCCACCCGCATCCTTGCCCGGTGCATCTTTCCCCTCCTTTGAGTAATCTTGCAGCTCCATGCCCCGTCCACTCTGCCAGATCCTCCCGTCTGGTACCTCACCCTCGACCTTCACCGCACTCACATCGACATCCTTGACAGCCTCGACGAGGCGGACCATATCCTCCAGATGTGTAGTGAGCTTCGCATGCTCTGGCGTGCCCATAGCAGGCGGCACGAGTGCGGACAGCTTGTGAAGATGGGCGAGCGTCTCGGGCAAAATGGTGATCTTGGGCGACGAGGCGATCTGGTCTTGGACGGACCATGTCGGCTTGGTTGGAATGCAGAGGTCATCCACTTCGATGCCGTTGACGGTAGTAGATTTCGACCTATTACATGTTACGAGACGAGGTGCTGTGCGTCGACACAGCACGTGAAGCATAGGGAACAGAGAGCAGACAATGAATGGACAAGAATCGGTGAGTCGGACGAGGACCCTACTGACTCGGAACAATGTACTGCAGTAGGCGGGGGCTATGATCAGGAGCTTCTCCAGGACCGAGATGAGGAAACTCCTGATCTAATGGTGTCTTCCTGCTCATGCTGACACGTTAATGTCATATGATTACAGATTATGCACATGCAGGTATGGGTGAAATAATACATCAGAGTGATCCGACTCTTCAAAGGGCGCATAATCGTACAACAACCCACTCCCAAAGCGCTGCTAAGCGCTATCCTCGATAATATCCCAATCCGCATCGCCCTCCTCGACCCTCCTCATCTCCTCCGCGCGCTTGCTCCCGTCAGCCTCCTTCGCCGCCTCGAGCACCCTAGAGAACTCGAGTGCGAACCCGTGTGTCGGAGGGGGGAGGTGTGGGCGCGTCGCGTGGCTCCGTCGGCCAATGTTGTCAGAGATGCACAGCTGGATGAGCTCGTTTAGCACGCGCGGGGGGAGGGAGCTGGAGTCGGTCCCCGGCGTGGACAGGCCTTGCGTGGACAGGAGGTAGAGGACATTGAATCCTAGCATGCTGAGTGCCGTCGTGAAGCTGCTCGGGACGCCTCCTGAGCCGTAGCGCCCTGTATCTGAGGGGGAGACATAGAGCGGTTGCTTCACCGTCCACCGAACCCAGTCGCCGTCTTCTGCGTTACCGGAGCCAGCGCGGATGGTAGGCTTGCCGACGAGGAAGTGCCCGCCGGACCAGGAGACGGCGAACGGCAGTTTGACGCCGAGGTAGTACGATAGCAGGTGCAGGAAGTGTAACGTGTGCACGAGCACACCGTTGATCTGCTCCGGCTTGACAAGCCGGTGATCGCCCGGCCGTGGGAACGGGAGGCCCGCGATCGTCGCTTCTCCCGAAGAGTGCTGACGTAAGTCGAACACCTCCATTAGGACCAGAGCGAGACCGCGTCGTGCGAGTGCGAGCCGGTCAGAGAGCGTGTCGAGCCGCGATTGCGCGGCTGTGAGGGGTGTGAAGGTCAAAGGGGAACTGACGAGCTGGGATGCGCGCAACAACGCTCGCCGTCGCCCCTCAAGGTCATCCTTCTTTGCCCGGACTTTCTCTCGTACTAGGGCATTGTCAGCATATAGTATCATCATTGGTAAAGCAATGCATACCCTCCTCCGCCCGCTGCTTTAGCCGCTCCACTTCACGCCTGATCTCCCGCGTCCGATCAGTCAGCGTTGTCCGCGTCCCCTTCTCCTTCCGCTTCGGCTCGAGCTGAGCAAGCAGCTGCTGGACGTCTGTCTGAAGTTTCTGCCTGTCGACTTCGACACGAGATTGCGCGAGTCGAAAGTCGCGTATGCTACATGCGATCAGCAATGAATCACCATCCCCACGAGACGTAGGCGCGTACTAGTTGGCAACACAGCTGGCACAGAAGAACCTGCGCTGACTGCGCTCGCAGGTCGCACACTCCATCGTTTGCAAGCTCCGTCGTCCAGGAGTTTTCGCGCTCGTTTCTGATAATTTCCTCGTAGCAGCAGTGGCAGCTCCTGTCGCCTTCCGTTTGCCACCAGCAGGAGGAGAGCTCCCGCTTCCACTTGGCTCTCCATCCCTATTTCTAGCGTGTGTGGCTGCGCTCGGGCCTGCGGTCGCGGTCGCGGCTGCTGTTGCTGTTGCTACGGGAGTCGGGTGTGCGGGTGTGTGACTGGCAGATGCTGGCGCACGGTGGGTGGTGGACGGGCGTCGCGGCTTAAGCATGTAATGGTGAGTCGGAAGATGCGTGCTAATAGTGGCGGGTGGGCGGGGGCGACGACATAGGGTGCTAGGGGCTGTGATGACGAGTGCCGAACCCGACTCAGGAGAGTGCCGGAACGTGGCCGAAAAGGGAAACCGCATTCCTGTATTTGCAACCACAAGAGTTGGCATCATTCTCCAACAATTGCTGCCCAAAATCATCCTCTACAATAGATCAGGTGGTCATTATAGACCCAACGTGAGTACTTATATCTAGGTTCATTCACAACGAGCGAGCGCTTATCAAGGCACAGGCCTCATCCCTCAAAACTTCACTCTCCTACAACGCCGTCATAGCAAATGTTTGTCCGCCGAACATCAACATGCATAGCGAGCACATCTCGCGCCGCACTCGCCGCATCACCCCACCGAGCACGTCCCACTCCCCCGCCCGCACTCTCCCGCTCTCCAGTCCTCCCCTTCCTCCTCCCTCGATACAGCATGCCCGCGCGGCAGAAGACCGCGCCGGCGCCGCCCAGACCGAGCGTCGGCGGGAATCAAACGTTCCTCGCGGCAGACCTGGTGAGGCAGAAGCAGCCCACGCAGACGTTTTCCGCGCCAGAATCGCTCAGGCCCGAGGTCAGCAAGACCGCCGCCCCGCGGAACCAGCAAATCCCATTCGAGGTCGTGCAGATGCCTGATCCTGCGACGGGCGCGCTCGGCCCGCCCGAACGGCTTGCGGATCTCCTCGCACGCATCAATCTCAAGAAGGAGTATTTGACATTGCTGAATGACGACCCGCCCGTGGTCAAGCTCGTGACGTTCGAGGAGGAGAGGCGGCTGGACAAGGTCCGCAAGGACCAGCGTAAGGCGCAGCGCGCCACGACCAAGGGGGAGAAGGAGGTGCAGATCACCTGGAAGGCCGAGCCGGCCGACCTCGAGCACAAGGTCGACAAGATCAAGGAGATGCTCAGCAAGGGGGGGAGGGTCTCCGTCCTCCTGACCACCAAGCCGAACGCGCTCCCGCCCGGCGATGAGCGGCGAGCGCAGATGGAGAGAAGCATATATAACGCGGTGGAGGATCTGGCCGTGGAATCCCGGCAACAGCAACGGGGTAGACGGTATACAGTCATGTTCTTCAAACCGAAGATCACGAGCTCTTAAGCACGTCGTTGTACTTCGATTAATTTACATTTGCGTTTGATTGGGTATTACATGGAGAATGCGAAAGAGAGGGCCCTGTCCACAGCCGAGCCTACCTCAGCCTCTGGTTCTACCGTCGCCACAGACGGTCGTTCTACCACCGCACGACGGCGCGGGAGTTGCGATCGTGTCGGGGCGATGTCCCATCGGCCCGGACCATAGTCGGCCGTAGCAGCCACCTCCTGCCCCTTTAGGTCCTGCTCCGCTCTCTCCACTGTCGGTTCTGTCCCCTCCTTTATCAGCTTGCCCTGCTTCTTTTCGAACGTATTTCGCGCGCCGGCCGCGCCCCCGTCACGTCCAGCATGAGCCTGCCGATATCGGCTCAAAACCCGTCTCTGGCGCCGGCCGCGGGGTGTGGAGAACCCGCCCTTGCGCCTGATCGGCAAACCGCGGTCCTTGGTCACCGCAATCCGGTACGCGTGGAAGTTATCACCGCTCTCCGGATAGGCAAACGGCCGCACGCCCAGCCTCGATCGGAGATGCGCTTCTGTGAGCTGGGGATCTTGGAAGCCTTCGGGTTTATCGTCATTCTTCGAGCGGATATGAGCGAATGCGAGCGGGATAGGGAAGTGCAGCTGCCGCATCCAGCCAAGGATATACGGCAAGAACTCGTCCCGTCTCATCGTGTTTTGGCCACGAGCTCGCGCCTTGGCGTTCCGGCGGTAGGCCCGCATCCACACACTCTGGCGTGACCATAGAGTTGGATTTCGCTGGCGCATGGACGGCATCTTCCCGAAGAGATCCAGGCACGCATTGAAGAACCGAGCGTCGGGGAAGGCGCGACGTTTCCAGCGCTTCACAGCTTGCGGATCGTAAGCGATCTTTTCCGGGATAAAGCTCGGTAAGATGAGCCTTGTCACCCGGCGGAAGACTCGCATTCCACCATATCGCAGGGATCGGATGAATCTGATGCCTTGGTGTCGCGCTACGAGCCATCGTAGGCGAAGCTGAGCGATTTCACCATGGGGTGGTAAGCTGCGGTATTTCTGACCTGGCGCATACTGGATATGGTGGCCCCACCCAACGACGTGTAGCTCTCGTTGCTTCATGATTTGAACATACTCCCTCCTGGCGCGATGGACTTTGGTGAGACCGATCTTGCCTTCATTGGAGTACATCTGCATCATGAGCGTGTATGGTGCGATGCCGAGCAGCCATCCGTGCCTCGCTTCGCCCCACGGACCGTTGTTCCAGCTCGCTCGCTCAGCCTGCAGAGCAAGTCGCCAAACCCTCTCTGCAGTTCCACTTTTACCAGCTTTGACGCAGGCGTTGAGAAGATGCGAGAAAGTTGAAGGCCCAAGGACGACCATTCGATGAAGAGCAGCCATTTTTTCTTCTGCATTTAAGATCCGCCTCTGTAGGGTTGGCAGGAACAGAGGGATGATTTGAACAATATGGTTAGCGCGGCCCGTAGATATGTAGTGTGCGATGATGGAATTGATGACAGCGGGCTCGGCGAACGCAAGGTCGCCGAGCTGCGTCTCCGGCCGAGGGACGGCATGCTTCGGTTCCATGGGGATATCCATGGCCAGATGCGTAGGAAAGACGTCCTTGCGTGACAACCGCTTCGGGGGAATGATTTCGTCTATCCGCGCTAAGGAAGAGACGATCTCTTCATCCTTTGCGTCCGCGAAGCGCTGTAGGATCTGACTGGCGGCACCATTCTGACGAAGCAACGAGGCTGACCGCAGAAGAATTGCGTAAGTTGCTTGGTCTGGCTGGAGCGCAGGCTTTCGCTCATGTTGCATATGATGAAGGATAGCCTCGGCCATGGTCGGTGATAGACGGTGTCGAAGGGCATAGTGCAGCAAGGCGTTGTATGACCGTATGTCCAGCGGGTGCTGCTTTGTCCGATCTGCACAGTACTTGCTCCGTAGGGCTGTCATCTGGACCACCTCCCTCGCCAACACCGCATGACAGAAGCCATACGTTGTCGAATCTTTCTTCTTTGGATCGGCCCCTGGCGGCCATGGTGTCCCAGCCTTCTTGACAGAGTATAAACTCTTGACAAGCAAGGATATTCGCGGGAATGGCATTCCCCACAGCATCCACATTGTCGCCAGAATCCCGCGAGTTCGGTCCGCCCCGTCACTGTCTCGGGTTTCAAACTCGCTCATCTCCCAACTGATGCTTCTCATCAACTCCCACGCGGTCGACCAATGCTCGCCTCCGGGAAGTTCGGCACAGTCCCCAATTCCTGCTCGGAACCGCTCGTACATTTCCTTCGCCTGAACTTCGGATCGATTCAGCACGCGTCGGTGTAGATGGAAGCGATGTATCGCTTCCTGCCCCTGCGAGGTCTGGAGAACGTTCTCGGTGCTGTCAACAGATTGCTCGGGCTGGTTGCGCGTCTGACTCCGGCGGAGGTCGTACAATAGGATTGCGAAGAGCAAGGTCGCAGTGACAAGTTCGCCCTGCAGTAGGCACGCGTTGACCACCCGCTTGTACATGTCGTTTGTCCGGCTCTGCTTCGTCCGTCGCGCTTGGGCGAGGAGGGCGATTGCCATGCGGGTCGATGCGTCGAGGCCCTGGCCTTTCTGTGGCTGCGACGTCTCGGTCGGTTCCGAATGGGCGGTCTCCGATCGTTGGCTGACTTGACCCGGGGCAGAGAAAGGATTCATGCTTTGTTGACTGTTTGATGCCCTGGGCCACTGTTCAGGCGCAAGCGACTCCGCACTGCCAGCCGGCGGAAGGGGTTTCAGTGCCCATCCTTCTCGTGTCCACATGTTGCGCTTCCATTGTGTCATCCGCTCGCTCGCAGTTCTCCCACCAACCTCGCCCTCTGCAGGCGTCGGGCACAGTGCCTTCACGACCAAGTCGATCGTCTTTGCTCTGAAGAGGTGCTCCTGGACGGGCATCACATCTCGTGCAAGACGTGCGGCCTGGTGGATGTTGTTCTGCTGCAATAGCCCATGGACAAGGGTCGTCGATGGGAGACGGAGAGGGAACAGGGTCGGGTTGCCGGCCGCAGTACGCCGACCGTTGGCAGCTCGCAGAGCCGAAAGAATGATCACTGCTTCGGCGACATTGTCCTTCCTCACCGAAGATCGGATGACGCGGGAAGCTGAGCGAGAGACGGCCGCCGGGGAGAGGGAATCGGCCGAGGAGAGGATGGTGATGAACTCGTGCAGGTCGGAGTGGGATGGCGGGTCCGGCGACTGGGGCGTGACGTCGTCGGTGAGCGTACTTGCGTGACGTTTCGCGTTATTGAACGCAGTCGCCAACAATAAGCGTGATAGTCGAGGTCTCCCTAATGCCGCAGGATATGTACTACTCGATGCATGAGCTAGTCGGGCTGGCGCGTGACGAACGGCCCGCAGGACGTTGTACATCGAACTTGCGTCCTATCGCTGCCACGACATGTCAGGCAAGCATCATCAATAGTGTCATTGTATCGCTCACAATGTCTATAGAGGCATGTTCGGTAGATACGCGAGGCGTTCGCAGCAGCGCACTTCAGCAGTCTGCGAAGGTGGGCGGACGATATCAAAGCCCGAAAAGGAAGCGGGCCACTTCCGCTCATTGGCACAGCCACTGATCTCAGTTAAAAATGGGTCGCAGGCGACCTTCCGAGTCCTTCGGGCGAGTTATGCCCCGCACGCTGCAACAGACCATGAAGTTCGATTGTAATTCTGCCTAGACACAGCATGGCGCAGAGTGGCCCGATTCTTACTTGAGGCGCGAAAATACACGGTTGTGATGAGATGCCAAGATCAGTGGATGATGGCTGCGGTTACGTGACGACCGTGAGCATTGAATAGCCTGCACAATTGTGAACCCCACCCTTTCCAGGCACCAAGGGGCCCGATTACAAACCGCCCAGATGGCTTTGTGTTGTTTCTGTTGCTGCGGGAAAGGAAAGCGGTGAAATCAGAAGCCTCCGCTGCCGAGGAGCGCCCCGAGTGCTACTCGGCGAGGTGGCGCAGCGGACCCCAACGCCGCCTCCCCCGGTAAGGTCATCGCTCGCAGCTCTCTCCGGAGCAGCCAAGTGTCTTCCGTCCACAACACAGGCCCTGATCAGCCATGCCTTCACTCCGGTTAAAGCGTTCGCCGTCGATATCAATAAACACCAACAACGACCCAGCTGACTCGGTGCCCATTGTCGCTGTGGCTGGCCCCTCCGAACCGCCCTCTGCAACAAGCGACGCTCCAATGAACATGCAATCGTTGACCGGCGGCTCCACGAAAAGGCCGACTGGGAGGCCAAGGAGCAGGACTATCGCGACTGTCTTCTCTTCCTCTCCCATCGGTGACAGGCGCAACGGCTACATGCGTCGAATCACAAGCACTCAAGACATGCACATTGGACCTCATTCGCCGAGGACGTACCAACACTTGTCCGACGCAGGTCCGAACGCGGACCTCGCACCTGGCTCACCGAGCTCTCGCTCCTCACAAAACACCTACTTTCTCGCCTCTCCATCCGCCTCCCACCAACAGGGGATGTTCAGCAGCCCATCATCCATCCCCGAGAACCCGATGGACCAAGCACCTGCATCCGCGCCCTCCGACATGTCTCCGCTTGCCATCGCTCGCAAACGGTCTCGCCAAAACTCGTCGAGCTCATTCAATTCCCCAGTGGACTTTAGATTGCCGCAAGGGGAAAGAGGTGTTACAGATGAGATGATCCGCCGTACGAGCCTCGAAAGAGCATCTATGGACCTGCCTCCCAAACTCCGGACCGAGCTCAGAGCAAGCTTCGATAAAGGGCCCCGTTCATCGTTACCTGGAGGCTCCGCTGAACGCGGACTCGAGGACCAGATGGAGGAGGAAGAAGAAGAGCATCATCATGACGAAGTTGTTGAGCACTTGGACGTTATAGGTATGTTCTTCTCGCCAATTCAGTTCCACTCGGCCTTCTCGCGCGGTGCGGCATCAATCCTTTGACCCCGGCCCCACGTCATCGTATGATCCCTTACCGCATTCCATCCCGTCCCTTATCCTGGGCTTTCTTGTCTCTTCAACTCACTCATGCACGTCTATGCGCTCTCCAGATCCAGGAGTGTCCACTATCTCCCACCTCGCTAATGCTGCCAACTCGATACTCATCCCACCCATCTTTTCCTCAACACGCAAGCCCGTCGTCACCCTCCCCCAGATCTCTCTGCTGGCCTCCGACAGCCAGGCGCAGCTCCTGCCAGAGCACGACGGAGTGGATCGAGCCGAAAAGGGTCTCGTCATCGGCGTCGTGCCCGGGACGCCGAGCAGGCGCGAGCCGCTCGACGAGCTCGATCTCCATGTCGAGCACGTCCTCCGCAAGCGCGACAAGGCCAAGCGGGCGCTCAAGGGTTTGTGGGCGTTCTTGAAGACCCGTATGTTCTTTATTCGCTACCCACTCTTCACAATATGCTCATTGTGCCACAGCGATGGGAATCTTCTTCGGCATCTACGGCTTCCTCTGTGCCTTCTGGGGCGCCGCCATTGTTCTCTTCCTGCTCAAATGGATCAACTTGCATAACGACTACGATCAGAAGCTGTGGATCGAGATTACGTGTCAGATCGAGACCGGCCTGTTCACCATTACTGGCGTCGGATTGATACCCTGGAGATCGATCGATACGTATCGTGCGTTTGCTCACTCGTTTTTCTAGTTCGCTGCTGACATGACATTGCTAGGCATTACTCGCATCACACACTACATGATGAAATCCCGCAACATCAGAAAGGAACGAGGCCTGAAGGCGCTTAATGATGACAACGATTTGCCTGACCCGGAGAACGGTATTGCCCCAGATGATGTTGTATTGTCGGAAGACGACCAGAAGGCACTCATATTCCGTACGTTGCAGATGTCCTGCAGCTCGAAAGTCGTGTCTGACTTTTGCTATTCATAGAGCAAGAGAAGTTCATGAAGAGCCAGACGTGGTACCGACCGCACGAGACGGAGACCCACCGAGCATTCCCCATCACGACTGCTCTCTGGATCTGCCTATTGATCGATGGCAACTCGATCTTCCAGTGCATGCTGTGCGGTACGATGTGGGGCTTGAACATGTGGGACCGCCCTGCTTGGAGCACTGGTACCCTCGTCCCTGCCAGTTTCCTGTGTGGGATCGCTGCCGCTATCCTCATCTGGAGGGGCGGGCAGAACACCAAGAAGATCCAGGAGGTGGAAGACAAGTTCAGAGACGCTCTGGGAGTCCCTGAAGAAGACGAACCTGTAAAAAGGAGCACAAGCCTGAAGCGCATATTCAGTCAAAGAAGCAACCAGTCAGGAGTGAGCGGGAAGATGGACAAACAGGAGGCGAAGGAGGAGGCGGCTCAGGGGATCCTTGAGCCAGGACCATCAGCACGGACAACGTGATGCTGCATTTGATAGATTATCTTGCATGGATAGCCTGCATACTGTATCCCTAGCTTGTATACCAGGAGTCTGTATTGAAAACATACTTATGCCATAACATCGAAATCGCCGGGGATACTGTATCCAGAAAAGTGCTCCCGGTTTCAAGAATCCACAATCACGTGCACCCCGCGTCGGGGAGGATATCGCTTCTGGCCGGACCCGGACGACATCATACCGCCTCGCTCCAGGGTTTCGCGCTTCAGAATCCACGCCGCCCATACCCCCTCAACTTTCAACTCTCAACCGTTACTAATGACCTCACCTATTTGACATCCCAACCTACTCTAAGGGCGACAAAACTCAACTGACGGCCATCATGAACGCCCTGACCACGACTGGCATAGTCATCCTCATCACCACCTTGGTCATCGTCGTCGTCCGCTACGGCTCACCCATCCTCCTCCGCAGCATATTCCCCCAACTCGAAGTCTCGTCCATCTCCCCGCGCTCCATACGCGGTCTGAAATGGGAGGGCGGTGCCTACCTCCTCTCAGTCGAGCGCATCGGATTCGGCTTGCATAGGCCGAGCGGCGAGCGCACGAGCTGGATCTCCATACAGGTCGAGAAGTTCGACCTTCGCCTTCTTAAGCGCCGAAGAACGAGTGGGAAAACCAAGCCAGCCACATCGCGAGTATCGCTCGATGCGATCTCAGGAGAACGCCCAGACCTTCCTGGCATCGATGTCAAGCAGCAAGAGCCGGCACCTGTTCCGCAACCCACAAGCCTCGTCAAGCTCCTCGATGCAGACGAAGAGTATGCACCTCCGCTCGCAATACTCTCTTGGTTCCTCCCCATATCCTACATTCGCTCAATCGACCGATTCCTACGACCATGCTTCCGCCTCGTTCTCACCCAAGTTCTGCGCACCCTCTTTCGAGCCTTGCCCAGCGTCACGCAGCTCGTACAGTTCGAAATGGACCTCTGCACGGTCACCGTGGACGAACTCGACGGCGCAGGGGTCACCATCTCTGATGTGAAGGTTAACACCTTCGTGGAGCTTCAGCAGATGGACGATGTAGCAGAGGATGACGCGGACTGTGACCAGCCGTATGGCGCTGCCGCCAGCAGTGGAGCCAGTCGGCTCAGGGCTAGGATGCAGAGTGGCATGGCGAGGCTTTGGAATCGTGCATGGGGGAACGCAAAAGGACTCGCCAGTCTGAAGGTGTCGGTTGGCAACGTCAAGGCGTTCTGTGGAGAAGACGAGGACAACCCTGTGCCAAGATCAGCTTCGACAGCTTCGATGCATACAGCCATGCCAACCCCGTTCACCTCCACTACTCAGTCGTTCTCCGAGTTGAGCTCGTCTACCACCACGCCCTTCTTTCCGAAGCCCGCATCCAGCCCGTCCAGCCCATCCAGCTCTTCAGTACCGCCGACACCCCAAGGTGCCCCAGGACTCGCGCGCACACCCCTTTGCATGCTCTTTCCGCCAGACCTGCTGTTCATCACGCATGAAGAGACTATCGTCCGGATATCTATGTCACTCAAGCCGCGAAATGGCATTGTGGGGGAGGGAAGTATCAGCGTGGACGTTGATGTGCCCCCCGCATACATGTCCGTCGGCGCGCTCAAGACGGTAGCAACGGCCCTAAAGAAGGACGCGGACGATGTTGAGCGACAACGAGAAGGTGTCTTGTCTCCAGGTCAGTCTCCGCCGCTATCGCCGACAGACTCCGACGACGGTCAGACATGGGACTGGTCGACGGGCCTGAGGAGTCCTATGTCGCCAGGAGGGAGCATATCGAGGGGCTTCAGGAGTTTCGCCCATGGGGCCAGAAAAAGGGTAAAAGTGGCAAAGCCAAAGTCTAAGACCGCTGCAAAGGTGCGCATAATTATCACACCAGTCAATACCTGGATTACTTACGTGCCTTATAGCGGCTCGCACAGCTGTTGAGCTACATTCATGTTCGCCTGCAAACAGTCGACATCGCCCTCGACCTGGAAGACCAGTCACAGCCCGACAGCATGTCTCTATATCTGAAGGTTTCTGAGCTTCAGACTCGCCTGGAGATGAGTGATCCTGCGCGCAGCGAGCTACATCGTGCTTGGTTGGGCAAGAAGGGTGCTCGCGGAGACGGGTCTGACCCGGCTGCCGTGCTGCTATCTGTGTATGCGGAGTCGTTGGCCGTCGATCGTGTTTCCTCGTTTGGCATCCTGGATGGTCCGACGAGTTTGATGGAAGTCAAAGGCGTCGCACTCGACGTTCTCACCACTGCTGTGCCTGGTCTGGAACCCGACCAGTCGCCCTTCGCCAAGGACGAGAACGCCGCGATAATCATATGCAAGACTGTGTTCGAGAGCGTCGATTTCCACGACCAGATGGACACTCTTCAGCGAACCCTGGAGCTTCTCAATTCACCAAGAGCCCCACGTAATTCACCGCCGAGGACAGAGTTGCACAATATCCCATGCGTTGTAGTAGAGGTTGAGGTCCGAACAGTAGGTCTGCATCTTGGAATCTCCCCTCCGGACGCGGCCGAGGCTGAGCGCCTGTTTCTTTACCTCCGTAACTCGGGATTGTCCTTCCATGCGCAGTCATCTTACGACGATCTCTGCAGCAGAGTCGGGTTATACAACCCCGGCAAAGCCTACTGGGGCGGAGAAGACGGACGGCGCATGGACAGCGAGGACTCTTACTCGCTGCGATACAACTTCGGTATCTACTCTACAATAGCGCCGTTCACCGTTCAGCTTTGCCACGCTGACTTCGTGCGCCCAAAGGCGCCACCACGAATAGAGGGAGAGATCTTTTCCATGGGCGCTCTCGAGTTCGCTGCGGCAGGTCAATCCCTCGGTTCCACATCCTTCATGTCGGAGAAGAACATCAGCACGCTGGACATCTATTCGACTATGGCAGAAGTCAGGCTATCAATCGACACCATTGCTGTTGATATATGGAAGCCGTCGGTTGTTGATGCCCTGCATGGAGCAATGGAGCGACGCAAGGCACCGACTCGGACAGTTACTCGTCTGTCAAGCGGTTCGGTGTTTGATAGACTTCCTGCCGGCATATTCCTGTACGCATCTATCGGCAGTGTGACGGCTCTCGTGGCGGGTGAAGATCCCACCGTGGGCGACAACTTCAAAATTTCCCGGGGTGTGGTATTGCAGAGCGGTCTTGTACTGCAATATTGCTTCTATCAGAGCCTACGTCATACCACGCGAACCAAGAAACAGCTGAGTGTCAGCCTCTCCCGCCAGCAGCTGAGTCTCCAAGAAGATCTCAGCGGTCAGGCAGCTGCTCTGGCGAACGATATGGATTCTCCAGACGAGTTGGCCGCTCTCAGCAGTATCTCGCTTTGGGACACGAGTCTACGGCCAATTGTCAACGCCGAGAAAGAGTCATCCCTGTATCGGAGTTCTGCTGCACCCATGGATGCATTCCCAAAGCTCAAGGACGCCGTCATATGCTCATTGCCCCGTGCAACAGTACGGCTATTACTGCGACGCCGTCGCGCCCTGGGTTCGGCAACGCATATGCATAGTGAATCTTGCGACATCATGATGGAAGGCCCAATGATGTCTCTTCACGCCAAGCTTCTCCACATCTTCTGTGTATTGCTTGCTTGGAAGAATGTGCCGATTCGACGCGGTGACAAGCCAGAAACGGAGCCGAAACCGAGACACCTGGCTGCGACTAAGCTTGACATATCGTTCCGAGCAAACGTGGAGGTTGTGGACGTCGCCTGCCACCTGCATTCAAAAGATCGCCTATACTTCCGAGTGGGCCGACTTGCACCAGAATGGAAGGGTGGTGCAGCCACCATCCGGTGGGCGAGCCTCTATGCATGGGTTCCCAGTCCGCAGGTAGAAGGCAAATGGGAGGAGTTTCTCCGGCTACGGGACTGGAACCTGTCCCTTACGCCAGCTGAACACTCGCGAATCCCGGCATTCGATGTCTCAGGCAAAGGAGCCAGGATACATATCCCTCACAAGTATATTGTGTACGAGCTCACCCAGGGTATCACTGTCGCCGTAAAGGCGGTAGGGCATCTTCTGCATTGCATCAAGATGGGAAGCTTCGATGAACCGCCCATGCCAAGAGCCAAGCCAGCTCGAAAGGTTCCCGATATCCGAATCCACATAGACACCCTCACCATGGAGGCGGTGGATGCACCCTTCGAGTCTCGTCTGAACTTGATCGTCAGAACTGGGTACAAAGAACAGCTGGCGCGGATGGACCGCGAACTTGCCTTCGAGGCTAAAGTCCAAGCTGTGGATGGCTTCGTGGATGATCGACCTGGCAGCCGTGCATCCACTGCAGCATCTAGTATCGGCTACAAGTTTTCTGCCCAGCACAGTGTCTCCATCGAGGAGGCTTACAACCGCTTACTTCTCTATAACTCGCAGGCTTGGATCAGAAGACACAAGTCCACAAAGGCTGAACGAGATCGAAGGGAAGACGGTGTATACAAGTCAATACATGGAACGCCTTTCCATTTTGGTCCGTTCCATTTACCGATTTCAATCCACACTCCGGACAAAGCTGCGCCGCTGCTTCGCATCATCTTCAACCGACTTAGCTTGTCCCTCGCCAAGCCATCGTTCCCTCCGGAGGATCTCCCGCATTTCTTACATGACCTTGGAGGAGGCGTACCTTTGGATATGGAGTACACTCTGCTGATACCTATGAGCGTGCGGTGGAACATGGAAGACGCCCGCATAACGTTGCGCGACTATCCGTTGCCCATCTTCCATCTACCGAGCCGCGCAAGCAAAGGGGAACATTGCTGGTCCTTGACATCAAATTTCGTAATTGCGGAACAAGTGGGACCGCTTTCAAGTATCACCTGGGTCAAGACGGAAGTCATCCCCGCAGATACTGGTCTGGATGGTACCCCTGGGCTTTGGTTCTCGATTCCTAAAACTTGTATGCCTATCAAGACGTTTGCCGAGCCTCAAGTGCATATTCGAACGTCCACCGCCACCGAGTTTGCGTGGGGAGTGTCGTACAACCCCGCTATACACGATGTTTCCCGAGTTTTCGATGCAATCACGAGTCCCCCGAGGGATCCCTCTCCAACGCTAGGGTTCTGGGACAAGCTCCGTCTGGTATTCCACTGGCGAATAAAGTTGGACTTTGCCAAAAGTGGTGTACATTTCCATATCAAAGGATCGAGAGATCCTTATCACGTTTCTGATATTGGGGCCGGTTTCGCGCTATGTTGGCAAGGATCGCCTAGTATTTCGATCGGTTACAGCGCCAAAGATCAGGAACTCATCCAAGTGTCGAGTGAACGCATGTCTTTGGTTATTCCCAACCTCACGCACTTGGACAATCAAGACCAGCCATCCGAAGAATTGCCTACTTTACCTTCTGGTGAAGACCATCCTCGAAGATTCAGGAAGGTGTGTGCGAAGTTCACGAATGGTGTGCGATGGGGAATCGGGTTCAAACTTGAACGCACCTGCCGCCCTGAAGACTGCGATAAATGCAAAGGCTCCGTCTTCCATCGACAGTGTCGGTTCTTTGAGTTTCGTCCACATTGGTCCGTCCATCTCCGTGCTCCTCCTCAAGGGGATAAGCCTGAAGGCGGTTGGCCGGATTCGTATGCTGGTTTCCGGAGCGACTTCGTCCACATGAGTTTATCGCTGACGTCGCCAACGAAGAGTACTACGACTCATAGTATGCCACGCACCAATGGCGGAGGACTGTCGGGATACAACAGCTTCCATCTTACCCCCAAAGGATTTGCTCATTTCTGGTCCTGGTGGCGGTGAGTAAGCCTAATGCATGTCTTCTATCAGAGGTTGACGTTTTATTTAAGCCTGTTTGATGGATCGATGTCTCTTCCCATTCGGCAAGGCAAACTGTTCCCTTCAGTCAAACCACCATCTCCGAAGTTGGGAAAGCACCTGGCCACCATCAAATATCGCTTCTCCCTTGCTCCTCTAGTTATCTCTCACTGTTACCGGCAAGACTCGAGATCACAGTGGGCGAGAGGGGAAACTAGTGCGGTCGGGATCAAGGCTATGATTGAACACTTCCAGGCAGACCTTCACCAGCGATTACAGGAAGTGGTCACATTCCATGAGAAACTACAGAGAACTAAGCGGGCCGTTCGCAAGCGTTTTTGTGCGGCTGATGTCACTGTGACTAACGTTGAACTTCGCACTATGTCCGCCGTGTTTTCTGAGCCGGAGAAGACTACGGTGGTCGATGGGATGGATGAAGATTCTGATGATGTTGAGAGCCATGTCAGCTTTGTCTGCGACGATGTGGAGCCGGGTTGGTTCGACCTTGATGACTTTGTTGACGCTGACTGGTCACCTAACGACCCCAAGCCGAAACTCCGCTTGCTTCGCATCGGGACCTGCCCTCGCTTTGCTTTCTACAAGAGGGCTCATGCTCGTTCGGTTAATCGACGAGGATCCGATCACTCCGCCGGCTCGGGAATGGAAATCACCAAGTTCGGGGACGAGGATACTCACATCTGTTTGGCTGGGCATACAGACGGTCGGGGTTCCTTTCAGCTGAACGGGGGCGTCGCTCACTCCTGAATGCAGACACTTATCAAGTCCAAATCAATCTTACCTCGAAGAGAGTGGCAGAACTAGAACTGGAGCTAGATGGCCTGTTGAAAACGCGAAGAGATGCCAAGCAAGCCCATCGCACCAAGAGTGATTCGGAGAGCACAGCAGGTCTATCCCTTGTACGAGCCGAAGCATCATCTCAGTTTCTAGACTCATTTGCTTCCATTCAGGTGGACCGAGAGGCAGACTTGCTCATGAAGATCCGATTGTTACGCGAGTACATTTCGCATTTGAAAGCTGCTGAAGAACAAGCTGGCGTCGATGGCGGCATTAATCACTCATTCTTCGAGGGCGGCACCTTTATTCCTCACGATTCAGGCAGTAGCACCGACACTAGCCCCTCTCAAGATTGGATGAAGTTTGACAATGTGTACGAAGCTCATTTCCCCACAATATTCCTCAACAATGATACCCGTAATGTGAGTACTTGTTATCTCAGACGTGGAATTTTTCATCTGACCCGTACCTCCAGGTCCTGTTGGACTATTACTACAGCTCTCGGGCGCATCGCGGTTTAGAATATCATATGACTGAAAGGTAAGGCACAGCCAATATCAACCGGCCTGACCCTGACGATGCTTCAGAGCAATCAAGTTCATCCGCGATCATGCCAAGCCTGTTGATGATAAACCTCCCGAGCTGGACGATCTCGGAACGTCTTCACCACCTGCCTTAGCTGCTGGTACGCAGACGGGTCGTGTGCAGGGAGCTGCTCAGGGACTTTTCCGCTTATTCACACACGAGGGACGATCATCGGAAGATTCACCAAGATGGCGGCCCCATCACGTCGAAGACATTTTTGAAGACCCTCACACAGGTTGGTTGGATGATGTGCTGATCCGCAAGAGCCATATTGCCCGGCTCATCAAACCACAAGTCGTGCTCCGAAGCGACTTGAACGCCGATTCAATCACAGTGGTCGCCATCCGGTCGGTATATATACGGAACTTCTCAGTCCTTGACAGAGAACATCTCGACGATCCCATCAATGGCCCTATTATGCAGCGGTAAGCAGTACGGTGCACAGGCATGATGGCGTAGAGCTGATGAGATTCTGAAGAAATTACTTCTCATTGAACGGCCTGCAAGTTTTCTACCCGGCCCGGGATTACGTCTTAAGCACTTCTCATGTCTTCGTCCCCCTCGAGGTTCTGCTTGACCTCCGGAGTGAAACTCGAGATTTCGAACGACTGGTGCCGTATACGGATGCTAAACTTCACTACGACAAGTTCAATCAGCTTAGACTTCGGAAGAAAATGCGAACCGCGTCGGTGGACAGCCTGTCGCGACGTAATGAGCACCTCAAGCTAAATATGGATCGGCTGGTGGTGGGCATCCCATCTTTCTCCGTCTCCGCGGATGCTCGGAACTTCGCCGCTATCTACAATGTTGTAACCGACCTTTTGCTCTATAGAGATCCCGCCCAGAAGGCCCGAACCCAGAAGCTGGAAACATTTTTGTACAGCTACGACTTCACGGATCTCTATTCCGCTGCCGACGTCGTGTCCGGTCTACAAAGGAGGATGCGCTACCTAGCGGAAGCGGAGAAGGCGAACATTCTGCGGCCGGCTCATGATGGCGCCATGCAAGAGCAACTGGCTGTCCGTGCTGAAATGCAAAATTTGGCTGAAGAACTCAGTTTCATTTTCGACGCCATCAAGTTGAAGCAAGACAAAGCTGGAGGACGGGCGATGGAAGGCGACAGTTCAGCCGTGCGCCTGGAAACCTATGTGTCGGACATCTCGTGGATGATGCTGGACCCGAGACACGCGTTGCTTGCCAAATTGTCTGCCAAAGGAATCACATTCTCCTGGCTCAGCAGAAAGGATGGATCCGCTAGTAGCACCCTTGATCTGGACGACCTCATGGCACTGAACAGCACCCCAGAAGCGCTGTTTCCAGAGATCATATGCAAGTACGAGAGGCCTGCCAATCATCCTATGGTCAAGACAGGCAAGTTTGCTCGCGTATCTTGGAGTACACTGGCGCCAGTGTCGGGCATATCCATCATCCGATCCTTCGAGCTTCAGTTCCATCCTATACGTTTGCAGATCGAGAGGAAGGTCGGTCGCCAGATTATGGACTACATCTTTGCGCGCAGCACGAAGCGCAAGGATATCGAAGGGTCCGATGTGCAAGCTCCCCGTGCTAACGGCGCCAATGGGTCCACGTCTACCCCGAGATCTTCCGTATTCCCATTAAACAAGCGTCATTCGAGTGGTCCCCAAGATGCAGAGCGGGCTGCCGATGAAGCAGGGAAACTCCAGAGACCACGAGTCATTCTCAACAGACCATCTTCGTTGCAGGATGTCACCAGGGCTTCATCTGGTCCACGCCCCAAGGGACTCAGACATATGCCTTCTTCCGAGGCTATACTTAGTCCACCTTCGGCAACCGAGAATCAAGACGCTCTGGAGATGCGGACTCGTGCCGCCCAGAACCGTACTTTCTTAGAGATCAACGTGGCAAGCTCAGTGCTTGTTTTGAGCTACAAGGTGTGTTTCCTCTCTAATGCCGAGTTGATAGACCTCTGAAAACGTGATATCCAGAGTGAGAAGGTGAAGAGCATCACCGACTTGTATGACTTCCGCTTCCAGGTTCCTTCCTTCCAGTATCGCAACCAGACCTGGAGTGTAAGTCCTTATGATCTCCAGCAGAAATTGAAGCTAATGGTCTGTAGTTCGAGGATCTGGTGCAGCAGCTTCGGAGGGACGTCATCAAATCTGCGTGGCAACAGAAAGGCGCTCTCTTCAAGGAAGTTGTTACGAAATCTCGGAGACCACAACATCTGCTTCAGCAATCAAGACACAGCAGTGAGATGATCCGATCGTCCAAATCATCAAACGACAGCCAACAAAGCTTGGATCTACCCACTGGAAAGAAAAGCCGTGCAAGCAAGTTGTGGCAAGTGTTGCAGAATAGAGGGAAGAACAAATCGCCTGCTCTAACTGAATCACGCTTGCCTTCGAGCTTACCATCGAGCTTGCCGACCTCATCAAGGTCTAGTTCCATCTCGGAAGTGGTCTCAACCAGTACACACTCCGATGAAGACGCGAAAGACGAGGAGGAGGAAGAGGAGGCTGAAATCCAGCCCTGGATCGATGATGACACGGAACCGCATTTTAGGTCGACATCACCAGATCAACTGAGCTCCGACACCAGCTCTCCGAGAGCTGCATTGGTGAGTGATATACCGAACCCTGTCTGGTATACAAACTGATGACACCCCATATAGCTCGATGATGCGGAGGATGACTTCGAGCAGGCAATTTCGTCCGAGATGTCCCACGAAGAGGGGCGCCCCTCGATGCGCAGGCGTACTGTTTCTAACATCGACTGATCTCCCATGACTTTGTTTGTATTTTTTGGATCTACTACAGGGGCTTAGTCTCTGACTGTGCATTGTATCATATCCTGCATCTGTTTGATCACGCATAATTTAGCTAATTGGACAGAATTATGGAATCTCGTCCCATTGTCACGTCTCTGCCTTGACGGCGGCAGCCATGTCGCCCATCGTCTCGAACTTCCAGTCGTATCTCGCTTCTGGAGCGGCATGTCCCATGAACGCATTTCTGCGTGCAATCCAAGCGCTGGTTAGCCCAAGTGTTGTTGCAGGGGTGTGGTCATGGAATAAGCTCTGGGCGGTGACAAGTACTTCGTCCTTCGAGATCCCGAATTCATCCTGAGCGACCTTGAGCATTGCTTCGAAGTTACGAGGATCAGGCTTATAATGGCCAAGATCCTCCGCCAGCAGCGCTTTATCGAATGTGAACCCATGCTCAAGTAAGCGACGAGATTGGGCAAATATGAGGCGATCGGTGTTGGAGAGCACCAGGAGCTTGTAATGCTTGCTGAGTTCGACGAGAGCAGCAATGGTGTCAGGGAAAGGATACCACTGCGCGGTGCTGGCTGCGAACACGTCTGCCTCGTCATCCGATGCGTCGTGCGAGAACTTTGCCTTCGCAAACTGTTTGTATGTTTTGGCGAGGACATCGGTGTAGTGCAGGGTTGGATTCTTCTCTTGAATCTCTGCCTCGGTGCGGCCGAATGTCTCCAATGCTTCCTTCTGGGACCATGCCTGAGACTCAGGCGTACGGTCCAGCAGGGATTTCAGCGCATTGTAGATACCGGATTCCCAGTCCTATCAATAGTCCATGAGATACTTGCTTTAAGAGCGTACGTAGAATGACTGACGATCAATGTTCCATAACAGTCGAAGCAGAGAAGCTTGAAATCGGTTAGCTTCTTGGTGGTTCGAGGTTCCTTAAGAGACATTATTGAGGACCTATCTTGGGTGTCTGTTATGCTGATCTAATGTTCCACACTATTGAGCGTCTTGTTGGTTGACTCTTTGCGTCGTACTGACCTGGTTCAGAGTGGGCAGTCCCTTGCCGGAGTCATCATGACAGGTTCATCACATGCTGCATCGTGCTTATAGACGGTCAGGGATCTGCGAGACATGTGCCCTTTGAGCAATGCAGCATCCTGGCGCTCACATAAAAACAGACCGATTACCTCTATTCATCTCGCATATCTAACAAACCTATACCGGCGACTCACGGGATGGTATACGTCGAACACTGAGGCTGACAGTCCACGGACAGCCTGGTAGCATTCCACACACTAGGGAGCATCTCGGAATGAGCTGTATGCGTTCAGCGCTTCGAAACCTGTGCTTCATCATCAATTAAGGGCATCTGTATGAATCTCATCTTATGCGGATCCACGTTTGGCGTCTGTCGATCAGGCATGGCCGACCGAGATACGCGGATGAAACTCACTTATCTTGGGCGTCTCTTCTCAACAGTCCGTCGTCATCTCGCAGCCCTGGTTGGCACCTTCTTTACCTGATTTTTGACAAAGCCATCTGCTGTTCGTTCATGCGCAGTTCTCTTGCGGCTACTTGGCCTGGTCCCTGCTCTGAGGGGTCGCCTTCCAACTGGCTTGCCCTGATTCAGGGACATTCGTCGCCTGCAATAGCCGCAGATGACCGACAATGCTGATGATGTCCCATGCAGTACTTAAGGAGAGGGCCTGCTGTCTTTCGAGGGCCAGTGAAGTTGCCTCATTCCACCCCTCTTGAACGAGTCCATCAATCTACTGACCCAAAATGGCTACCTACGTGATCACCGGGGCGAACCGTGGGTTAGGCCTGGCCCTTGCACAGCACCTTGTAAGTCCCTTACCATTTGGTGCCCTGCTGCAGTGATACTGACGCTTGTCGTAGGCTGCGGAGGGGAACCAAGTGATCGGTACAGCTCGTGATCCTTCAACGGCCACGACCTTGTCCGCTATTCCCGGAGTCCATGTAGTTGCTCTCGAGCTCACCGATCCAGAGTCCAGCAAGACGGCAGCTGCAGAGGTCACCAAATTGACTGGAGGTGCTGTCGAGTATGTATTGCTCTGATCCAATACATCATACCTCGTTGACACACGTCGACTAGCGTGCTGATCGCCAACGCCGGATACTATAGCGAGACTCTTCCGCTTGACTTTGAGACGTACCCTTCTGACGATGCGCTAATCGAGGACATGAAAACATCGTTTGACATCAATGCCATCGGAGCTGTCCTCACCATCAAAGCATTCCTTCCGCTTCTGAAAGCAGGCAAGCAGAAGAAAGTCGTCTACATCAGTACACCAGCAGGAAATCCGCAATTCTCCCGGGTGGCAAAGAACTATATGTCTGTGTCGTATGGAGTATCGAAGGCAGCAGCGGATTATGCAGTTCTCAAGTTCGCGATCAAGTACGCTGACGAGGGGTTTATATTCATGAGCCTGTCGCCCGGTGGGGTTGATACCTCCGCAACGGCAAAGGTCTCTGCGATACGTGAGCAATATCGATTACGGTATTAGTCAGCGGTTCTGACGGATGTTGTAAAGCAACGACTCCAGAAGGGCAGGCTCGTTTCATGCGCATGGTCGAGTCTTTCCTGCGAGCTTCCCCCAAATGGGACCGTCGTGTGCAGACGCCAGAGGAAGCGGCAGCCAAGTGCATGTGAGTGTTTGTGGACCGTGAATCTCAATCGCGTTCCTAATGGTTGGTCACTCCACAGCGATGTTATAAACAAGCTCAAGCCGGAAGATAATGGAAGGTTCTTGACTCATCACGGTGATGAGACTACGTGGTTCTGAGCTCTGTGATGCATCCGGTTAGATACGCTTGCAATGAGTAGAGTTAGGTGAACTTCAGAGTGGTTTAGCTCGCGGATGCATTCAGCCTTTGGCCATGAACCTAAAGCGGACGCTATGTTTCCTTCGCGAGATAAGGATCGAGAAGATTCCGAGGTGTTCTTGCTCGGAAGCACGACGCGTCCCCGAAGCAGCACGCGACTGGCCTTCCTTCGACCACTTTCTATCCAGTCACCGCACAGGCCACTACCGCCGCCCACATAAAGACTACTCCTGACGCGTCCTCGTCTGCTCTCGCAAGCCCCAGTTTTCCTCTCGACCTCGACGCGTCGCCAGCCTCGTCAGGCTACTCTACTGCTTACTGCCTATCTGTCATGGTCAAACGGCCAGGTACCCCACCCCCTGCTGACGGAGAGCCACGCATCCTCTGCGTCACCCTACCATATCCCGAGGTCGAGCCCATCGACTTTGAAGCCGACGGCGGAACGGAGATCGTTCTTGCCCAATGGCTGGCGTAAGGCATCATATATGCGTCCAATCCTCAGCGGCTGAGACTCAGGAACAGGCAGTTTATTAAGAAGGAGTCGCTCTTCTATATCTACTGGATGCCACGCGTAGGTGCACCACCTCCCCTGCACCCAGCGTCGCTCTAAGACACGGTCAACAGAATGACAAGATCCTGGTCAGCGTTGAACGCGAGGAAGATGGCTTTTATAACAACATTCTTGGAGAACACCGCTGGGGTACCTTCTTGAAGAAGTGCTCGAAGGATAATGAGTCTCGCCTGTCGACCATCTTCTACTCGACATACGGCCATGATAGGGATGTGCAGCGTCATGGTAAGGAGGACATCCGCCTCAAACTCTATCTTGGTGATGCTGAAGGTATGCAAGGTTGGCGTCAGAAATGGATCGAGTCTTCCTGGTTCGACGATGACTACAGCGCATCCTTTGTCCAGCCGTACCCCAAGCCGACTTACACCAGCAATGTGCCCGAGATCTGTCGACCTATCCCCGCTCCCAGGCGCGACGGAACGAACCCTATCGGTATGCATTTGCCCACTGGAGCTGGCAATCCTTGTGTTGACCGCCGACTTCTGCCCCAGTTGGTACCACTGAATGGATTGTCACCACGGAACCTCGCGGTCCTCCGCCCGGCGCTCCGGCCAGCTCTAGGAGCGACAGCAAGAAAAAGAAGAAGAAGAACGTCGGCAAGCTGGGCAGTCTCACTTACGTGTGACGCCGTGCTCGCTATTGCATTAGCTGACATTCATCAACTCCTCTTTCTTCTCATGAATCGGATGAGGTAATAGGCGCTGCGGCCCTTCACGCGATATGACGCATACATATGGGAGACAAAATGTCTCTGATCCCCTTCTGACCGTTCCACTACGCGTCTCATTGCCTTGTGGCCCTAAAGGATAACGAAATAACCGTTTCCGCCGCATATGTCCATTACGCAAAAGCCAATAGTACATTCATTTGATACAGCTTCGCGTGTGGAATTACAGTGGTGCTGGGTCCTGCCGTGTGAGGAGCGAGGGGAATGGGTCCAGCTTGCTCAAGACCAGTAAACCGCTTCCATGACTGAGGTAACCTCGCATATAGCCCTTGTAGATCATGTTGGCAAGCAGGCATTCGACCTCTTCTTGTGAGATGTCAAGACCGCTGATCTTGAGCGCGACCCGGAACGACGATATGGGTACACGGACGAGAGGCTCAGGGCCAGAAAGTGTCAACCATCTGCAGGTATGGGTGAGTCGTGCTACCTATGTAGTCTCCTTCATCGGACTCACGTTTTCCGGAACATTCGACTCAGGCAGACCTCCCGTGCGCGCTCCACAGTCAGATACACGCCTGCTTCGACCAGCCTGACCTCCGCCCAGGCGAGTCTTGCATCAAACTCCTTGATATCGCCTCTGCGTATTGCTTCGGTGAAGGGTCCATAGATTGTTTCTAGGTTTGGAAATCGGCTCAGGAGTTTGCGCGACGGCAAGATACCCTTCAGTAACCGAATGGGGATGAGATAGTTCAAGGCAAGCTCCTTGTTTCGCACTGCTGAGAAGGGACAGCCGTAGAATGTGGAGACGAAACCTCGTTCCGCCTTGTCATAATTCTCTCCCAGGAAATCCAGTAATGCAATGTAGTATCGCCATGTCACCTGCAGCAATGAGTAAACACCGGGAGGACCATAACCAACAGTATGTGATTCACCTGATGGGACCGTGGATATGATTCTAATGGCGGTATTGTGTCGGAATTGGCCTCGATGGCCCGGATGATGTTCTTCGACAAAAACGTTTTGCTGATCTGTGCTTGTACGTCATGGAGCTGTCAAGTAACCATAACATGGAGGAACGCACTCGGAAATAACATTTCATGGCCAATCCGGCAATATAGTATATTCCCCATTTCCTCGATACACCCACGGCGTGTGCCCTATGCGTCCCATCGGCGTGAGTTGTGAGCGGACAGTCGGGATGGCTGCCTACTCACCGATCTGTCATACAAGCTGAGAAGCAAGTCCCAATGATACGAGCTGCATCCTCGAGCGAGTCTGCTTGCTTCGATGGACCACCATGTTCCATCACATCTTCATCTGCCTAGTTGTTCACATGAGAAGCTGCGAGATCGTAGGCAGAGAATTCTGAACGAACCCGGCCAGCCAGATCTCGGAGATCATCCAATACCCTGTATAAAACTGGAAGGAACCAAGAAGTTTGGGTTTGAAACCATTTCAGAAGATCGCTGATGCCGAATAGTCAGCACACGGTGGTGGTGAGAGGTTGACCCAGACGCACACAATCATCTTGGCCTGCTCTTTATATGCCACCCCAAACTCTCTCGATGTGGCTTTTGAGACGACTTGCAAGTGGGTGATAGCGATTTCGTCCCAAGGCGGTTCACATAGTCCTTTGAATCCTTGCAGAGCGTGCCTCTGAAGGGACTGGGATGAGCACGGTGAAGTTGCAGGAATGGCCGCTTGCGTCACATACAAAAGGATTGGTCACATCCCTCAACAACTCCTTCGACCATGGTGACTCCACTTGCAAGAGACCTATCAGTGTGCCTGCATCTTGCTCGGCAACAGCCGATGCCAGCTGAGCTAGGTACGTAGGGAATTTCATCGTGTTGGCGATATGAAGTCGCCGGTCCGGGTGGTGCCCACGCAGGCAGAAGGATCAAGGAGGTAGGCCGACACCGGAGCAAGACCCGTCGTTAAGAAAATTTGATCGCCTCTTGCCACTAGCGATGGTTCTGGCTGTCTGTCGGCAGGATTTGGGAAACAATCAAGACAATTTGGACGTGCTGTGAGCAGATGGAGTTCAGAAGCGGCCCTGAAAGACTGAATGGCCGAAATTGAGACGCGTCGCGTTCGCGTCGTCTGACTAGCCTGAGCATCCTCCTCTTCACCGCACTCATGGCTCGGCATTGATCCACTCGCATTATTGTATTCTTACACTTGACTCGCATGTTTATATACCTGGATCATTGACGACACCGATGTACGATGCCCAAGCAGCAGCAAAACCTCAAGTCGTTCTTCAGCAGCAAGCGGTCTGTGGGGAGCGGATCCGATGTGGCGACACCTGAGGAGGTTCCTGCAGAGGACATAGAGAATGGCACGTTAGAGGGAAATGGGAAAATCGATGAACCCCAAACGATGGATCGAGGTGTGTTATGAGATTTACTTGCTTGCCAGTGGACTCATGGTTCGTGCAGTGTCCGAAAGCGTCCACCCAGTTGGATCGACGTCTTCCCGCCCACCTCTGCTACACTCTGGACCCACGTATTCCATATTTGCTAAGAACGCCCCGCCACCGCCCATGGCTACTGAACCTGCAAGGGGCAGGAAACGAAAGGCGGAAGGCAAACCCTCTAAAGCGCCTCGCAAGTCCTCAAAGAGCATTGGAAAATCTCAACCGGGTGCTGGAGATGCCCTCGAGCCGACCGATCCCCCACCAGACTCGGCTCGAGAGACAGTCCAGACGAAGGGCCTCGTCGGTCCGATCTTGAATCTTCTGCGTGTTCCTGGCACCTCTTCTCGACCACTCTCGCGTGCGTCCTCTCGATCCTCACAGAAGGGCAGCGCGATCTCCGAACCCATAGTCATTGAAGACGACGACGACCCAATGGATAAGCTGGATGAACCTATTACGGTGGATGACTCTCCGGTAATTCAAAAGGGACCGCCGCCGCCGACACACCCCTTCTTTGCGTCCCGCCCCACGACTGTTCCATTGACTACCCTCAGGGGAAACGGCGTGGCAAGCAGGATGAGGGTTGCTCTACTTCCACCTTGGCCAGACGCAGAAAGTCAGCATGTCGGAGGCAGCCGACCGAACAGTTCCTCCGTGACGCTTGCCGGTGGACGAAGGACACTTTTCAAACGCCGCCGGCTCAACCCTCGCCCGTCTCAACTGCTGGGTTACTTCGACTATACGAGTCTGGCGCGTGACCTGACTCGACCGCGGCCTTCCTCTCCTGCTCCGGTGCAGAGCGACGAAGAGGAGACAGAGTCGCCGATTTTTCGTGCACATCTACGTCATCCTGCGTTGGCTCGCCTGGTCGGCCCGATTGATGATCAGCATTCTGAGCTATGGTGCGAGAAGTATCGACCACTTCGGGCCACTGAAGTGCTCGGAAATGAAGCTCACGCAATATATCTCAAAGATTGGTTACGGGCCCTTGAGCTTCGCGTGACAGACGATTCGCCGCAGCCGGACGGCATCGATGGGCCGCGTCCGAGCTTCAACGGTGAGAAAAAACGGAACATCATCAGAACCGTCGACAAGAGCCAGCGCCGAAAGCGGAAGCGCAAGATTGACGACTGGATCGTCTCAGACGATGAACTGAGCGGTACCGAGTGGCCCGAGGACCCAGTGGAAGATTGGAGTGCTGCGGACGACGGCACGATGTCCGACCATGGCTCTACCGCGTCCTCCGCGGGGCCCCCACCGTTCCTTACTACCCCACGACAGACCCGACATCTGCCGGTGCACGATTTCTCCCAACGTCTGACGAACGCTATCTTGCTTTCAGGGCCTCCGGGGTCTGGGAAGACGGCTGCCGTATATGCGTGTGCACATGACCTCGGTTGGGAGGTTTTCGAGGTGTACCCCGGTATTGGAAAGAGGAGCGGAGCAGGTTTGATGACGCTGGTCGGAGAAGTGGGAAGAAATCACCTGGTTCGGAAGGCGCCTGTAACCGGCAAGGTCACCTTCGAAAAGCTCCTTTTCGCTGGCAACAAATCGGCAGGATATCAGCTTTCATCCGGTACGCAGGAACAACCTATTTCTGTGGACTCCTCCAGCCCTCCAGACACGGGACCTGCCTTTATGGAGACATTGGCTTCTAGTGGAACAAATGGAACTGCTGCGCAGGTACGACTTCCAACGCCTGAAGCAACTGGAGTTCGGCAGTCCGTAATTCTACTGGAGGAAGTCGACGTGCTGTTTCGGGAGGACGCTGGCTTTTGGCAAGCCGTCATTGCGCTTGTGAAAGATAGCCACCGACCTGTGATTATGACATGCAATGGTGCGCTTGACGACAAAACCACCAGACCATTGCTCACGTGTTGTAGATCCGACTCTTGTGCCCATTGAAGACCTCCCTGTGCAGGAACATCTGAGGTTTGAACCAGCTGAAGCGGAACTACAAATTTCCTACCTCCAACGCATCGGTTGGGTCGAAGGCCACAACTTTCCTCGCAAGGTTCTGAGCGGGATTCGAGAGGGCAGCAGCGATCTCAGGCAAGCGATTAATAGCCTACAATGGACCTGTTCGGGAAAGCATGACCTCAAGAGTCTTCGCCAGAATCGATCTCTTTCCCCGACGTTCGAAAAAGATCTTAAGGAAGCGAGTCCAGGGCTCGTGACACGGCTGGACCGCTACGCCTCGTTCCTGGATTACCGGAGTTTCGTAGATGCGTATCTCACGCGGCCCGAGAGCCGAACCATTCAGGTAAGTTTCGCCACAAACGGTAATGGGCTGGAAAGTGAACTAACAATGGTTGGTAATAGGCGCTCGAACCAGATCGATCCGAGTCGTCCCTTGACGATGAACAGGGTCATGTAGCCGTACAGAAGCCAAACCCTGCAGACACCGACGTTGGCATTGCTGCATATCTCCATGACGAAGTGTTCGCGGATGAAGTGGATGCCACGGCGATATCGCGCTTCAGTCACTTCATTCCACCTTTGGAAAGCAAGCCGGCGGCCGAGAGTGCCTGCATGACGAGTCTTCTTACGTATCTCGCCCCGCTCATTCCAATTTCTTCCTACTTGCTACCCCACCCGGCTGTCATTGTCGATTACGCGCCGTACGTCCGGGCAATGGTGCACGCGGACGATGAAGGAGCAGAAGCTGACGCAGCCCGAGAAGCCGCCCGATTTTCGCGCGCAGGAAGACCTCTTCGACTGGCGGCTGCCAAGTTCAACGCACGTCTTCCGTACGCTCGTTGGATATCGCTCGATGAACTGGCGCTCGCGGAGGCGAGAAGAGGCACACTTGGCTTCTGACCCTGATAATCCAATGTAACCGGCCATTGCGATGCACCTTCTCTCGGGGATACGATGCTTCCTGGGTGACCCACGGCAATTCAGCACGCGATACATCAGAACTGTTGCAAGGAGTCTGCGATGTTCCTTATACGGATTCCGATCAAGTCTAAAGCGACGACTCATTCGTACTCGGACCGCTCGCGTGCACTCACATTGATTTTGTCTTACCCAAGCACTCCCGGATCGGCTCCAATTCGCTTTGTTTCGTTCCTTTCGGAATGTCAGGGTCAATACGAGCGTGAGAAGCGCGTGGTTGGGTCTTGTCTTGCAGATGGCGACGGATACGACGCGGCACGGATGGCACTGCCGCGTGGGGCCCAGGGCGGGTCTCAGGCGTATGTAACCAGGGTGCGAAATAGGCTTGAAATTTGTTTGACCAAGATAGTGGTAAATTGGGCTTGAATGATACCACCACTTGTGCTTGCAGGGGCAGGGGCATGATGCAAGCGTATCGTATCATTTTTGGTGGGAAATCAGGGGGCGGTAGTAAGGGGGATGAATGATTGCAAGCGTGCAGGGGACTCGCGTGGTTGCAGGAAGAAAGGATCTGGCACGTCATCACTGCTGCCACCGCACGTGTCCTCATGTGTGGTTTCCCTGGGGTTCATGAGCGGGTCCCCGAAGTGGGGACCCCTTCGATCTGCCACCTGGCCACGCCGTCCCTCGCCCGGTTGGTTGCGCGTGTGAATCGAGCCATGAGTCGGGATAACCTGTGCAAAGGGAGAAGGGGACAGACAGACAACGTGCCGATAATACGTCTGGCTCGTGTCCGCCTCGTGGAGCCGGGACCTCGTGGCTACTCGTGGGTCTGCATCCGACCAGCCCAGCGCTATCCTGGGACGTGGTTCCCCCTCCAAAGCATGGCCCACATTGCCGTTCCTCGTCCCTGGGACACACGCAACTTCAAAAGCGACACGGGCAAGTCGTACCGGCTAGCACCCCCTCCTTTGTAAATTAGAGCGGTGTTTACAGCCCAATCTTCACACCAATTTCGGCAATTTCACTTTGTTTGCTGGTGCTGCATCTCCAGCAGCAATTCCACGGCTCCCCACCTCGTCAGCCGCACTGGGACACGGCCCCGATCCTCCCGTTTCCCATAACTTAGCCCATAACCGCCGTAATGGACCCTACTGCTCCCGCTCCCGAACCCGCTCCCTCAGCCGCCCAAGCCACGAGTACGGCGGAACCGGCAGCGCAGACACAACCCTCCCTCGAACCACCGCGAGGCAACAGCCGCAACTCAAATAGCTCGCAGCCGCCCAATTCTGCGACGAGCGGGGCGCCTGCCCAACCCGGCTCCAACAGCCCGCTTCAACTCCCAGGCACGAACCAAGGCCCCACCAGCTTGGCCCGCCCTGTCCAAGGTACATCAGCTGACAGCTTCCCGGCTTCTGCACCAGGAAGCAGCATGCCCGTCCACGAACAGTCGTCGAATAACGCCGCACCCGGTTCGGCGGATCAAATCGGCCGGCCCAATCGACCTTGGTCGCAATCACCACCGCCCGGGCAGCGCCAGTCGCAATCTTTCGCCTTGCCGCCTGGGGCGAATCTTACAGGTAGAGAAGGTGCAGAGGGGGAGATGGGCGATAACCAGGGCGGAAGTTTGAGCGTGCCGGGACCTGGGTACGATGGTCGCCGGCACTCAATAGCGAGCGGGGAGATTGTCCAGGGACACCATAACGGCCACAGCCACCTAAACACAAATGCGCGCGCCGGGCCCCCTTCCAACTCCGCCCACCTGCTCTCACCCTACCACGACCAATACAGCGCACACGCTCCCCCGCACCGTCAAGCGCTCAAGCGCAAGCTCTCCCACGACCCTCTCCCCTCCGCCGACTCGTTCTCAAACGGAAACAGCCCGGCCGCCGCCACCGGGACGTACGCGGGGAGTGGCATGGAAGTGGATGGACAGCCGGAATCAAGCCCGACATCACAACATCCCAACAAGCGACGCGGCTCAGCAATCGATCCGGCGCGAATACCCCAAATGAGCATACAGGAACGCGAAAATTCCGCAAATCCATCGTCACCTTCCGGCCCCGCTCCTCCTGGAATCTGGGCAGGCGGCCCACCACGCTGGGGATCAAGCCCGTATCCCCCTCCTCCCGCCGGCGCGCACGCGACCGCCCCTCCGCCTTCGCATATCGCCGACGAACGACGCGACTCGGCGGCCTCCATCTTCAGCGCTACAAGCATGGCGAGCAGTGCCAGTGGCGGTGGCGGCTACGCGCCGTCTACCGCGCCGACATCTTTCAGCTCGAACGGCGGTCCAGAGGACCCGAACAGAAATTATCAGAGCTTCATGTGGCCTCCTGCAGGCGGACCTCCCCCTCCGCACGGCTACGGCGCTCCCGGTGGACCGTATTTCGGGCCGCCACCGAACGCTCAGTTCTCCGGTGGACCTGGGGGACCTCCTCCGCCGCCGAATGAACGCAAGGGATCGCCCGGGGCTAACGACGGCACTCCGCCACCCGGCGCTACGACGCCGGAGAATGGAAATCCCGGTCCAGGAGACGACGGGAATCCGACGCCGACGAGCGCGAGCGCCCCGAGCACCGGTCAGAAGGACACGCCTTACTCCCGATCGCCGGAATTACGAGTCAGTCACAAGCTCGCCGAGAGGAAACGCAGAAAAGAGATGAAGGACCTGTTTGATGAGCTGCGCGATCAGCTTCCCGCTGATCGAGGAATGAAGGCGAGCAAATGGGAGATCCTGAGCAAAGGTATGAAATTTCATTAATCACCCCCGCGGAAGCTGTGCTGACGGTCGTGTGATAGCCGTCGAGTACATCGCCAGCATGAAGACTCTGATTAAGGACCAGGCGCGCGAGCTCGAACATCTCCGGCACGAGTTTGAGATCATGCACAGCACGGTGCCTGGTGGGCCAGGTGCCCCTCCCCCCGGCGCGCATATGCACGGGGGTCCGCCGCCGCATATGATCGGCATGCCCCCGCCGCCGCACGCGTTCTACCGCCAACCGCCTCCTGGCGTCGGCCCGCCACCGGGCGTGTTCGCGAGAGGTGGATCGCCGCCTCGAGATAGGGATGGCGAGGAGGAACGCCAATAATAGACCAGGTCGAGGTCAGCACATTCAAGTTGTACGCGTTCACCCACACTGATCCACATTCGCAGATCGTGGTAGTTGTCGTATTCATGCCGACGTTCCACCTGTATGCAGAAGATGATACCATTACATGGCCCCCAGTGTATCGCTCTCACGTTTTCCCTTTCTATTTTCTATTTTGTGGCTGCTCATGTGCTTTTCATTTCCCGGGACAAAGTCGTGTCCAATAATTTCCCCAACCCCCTGCTTCCTGTCCATCGTCATCCTCCCCATATTCACGCTATCTAACCTTCCCGGTCCATGTCCAGTTCCTTCCTCCTCCCCCCCTGTGAAATAGTTGCACTGTGCACAAATGTTGTAGTCGACAAGCGAGGAATGACAACAAATCGTTATCCCTCCTAACGTTACCCACCGCCCTGAATCCCTGATGCAGAGGATGTGAAAACGGTTGGAATGAGTTTGCGCGTGCTGGACGCGTGAGGAGAAAGAGAGAGCGCATGCGCATCACGCTGCCACAGCACGCTGCTGCTGGATGACAATCGCACGAGATGTCCATGTGCCACGTCCGCCGGCGGCGGCGGGCTGTGGCGTCTCCTTAGCGGTGACCCGCGCCTCCGACATTACGAAAGCAGGCGCGTGCGGCAGACGCGTCGCGTCGCCCATACCTGCTGCAGCACACGGCCGACGACAGCACACTGACTTTCCAATATGGCGCCACCAACATTAACAAGTATTGTAAAGGCAGGCCTACTCTACACGTGGATGGATGACAGGAACTGATAAAACTTAAATAGGAGTTCCAGAAGAAGTACATGCTCGCGCTCCAGGTCGATGCCGCGCAGTTCATCCTCGATATCCTGGAGGAGCACAGTGTAGCGGAGGATGAAGTCAGCGACTCGCTGGAGCATCTGGCCAAGGGATGGATGGCTCAAGAATGTGCGCTTTCACTGTCCAGTCTTACCTTGTGGTGCAGATAGATTCTGATCCGGCTCCGCAGACAACTCCAACCTCGTTACGAGGTCGCAGATCCAGCGCGTGTATGAGCTTTTGCAGGTCGACTCCCGTGAAGTCATGGGCAATGGTGGTGCCGGAACATACGCGCTGGGGGAGGAGGACGAGCTCGACCCCTCGCAGCATCTGGTCTTTATCGATGCGTTCGATATGCCTAGGTGGATGTTCAGCGTCGAGAGGCACACGTTCGAGAAGTATGTATACCTCATGTTTCCTAAGACGCAGTCTTCTGACGATGATTCAACAGGGCTGCAACACCGCCAAGCATGGGTGGCAACCCTGCTTCAAGAGCGGCATTCCTGCGAGATCGTTATCACGTTATCAAGCAAGTGGTGCTGCGAAACGAGCATTTCACGCCCGCAGTGGTGCCCGGTCTGAGTCAGGGAGACATGAACAAGGTCTGCTCGCCTATGTCCTCTAAACATCTGACACGCTCTAACGCCGGAGCAGCTCACATCGACCAAGAACCTGCTGGGCCGCGCAGGGCAGACGTTCATGCTCCTCGGCATGCTGGCGCACGAGCCGGACGGGAAGCTCTGTCTGGAGGACGTGGACGGGAAGGTGCTGCTGGACGTTTCGGAGGTTGCTCCGGCGCAAGGGCTTATCACGGAGGGCTGCTTCGTCCTTGTTGAGGGCGAGTTCACGGACGAGGATACGTTGAAGGTGTGGCAGATCGGACATCCGCCGAGCGAGAGGCGGCTGGCGTCGAGGTACGCAGGTTCGGCAGGTCGATGGAGGCGCTATTGACTAGAATTCTGCAGGTCAATATTTGGGCACATAGACTTCCTGGGCAAAGGCGCCACAACCCCCGCTGAAGACGTTCGTGCGTCCTCCTTCGGCACGCCATGCTCTCGCCGCTGACTGTTCGTTGCTGTGCAGGAGGAATACGCTCGTCGAATACAAGACTTTCCGCATCTCGCGTTCGTCGTCATCTCCGACCTATGGCTCGATCACCCAAAAGCACTCGTTGGGCTCCGTGCGGTGCTGGACAAATGCGTCGAGACAGGATTCACACCTTTCCTGTTCATTTTCTGTGGAAACTTCACCAGCAGGGGGGTCGGAAGTGGTGGTGCGGGGGTGAAACAGTACACAGGCAAGTCTACAGTAGTCTCCAACAGTGGGCATGTGCTGAAGAAGCGCTCAACTAGACAACTTTTCTGCGCTGGGTGACCTCCTCAGCTCCTACAAAGACATAGCCGCCGCCTCCCATTTCCTCTTCGTTCCCGGCCCTCTAGATCCATGGGGCAGCTCGACTTTGCCACGGTCTGCCATACCCGAGCCGTTCGTCTCTCGACTAAAGGCGAGGCTACCACGCGCAGTCTTCTTGTCCAACCCCTGTCGCATAAAGTTCTTCGGCCAGGAAATCGTTATTTTCCGCGAAGACCTCATGGCGCGGGTGCTTAGGAATTTGGTTGGGGTCAAGCAGGAGATCGAGGCGCCTGAGCTGAAGCGATATGTACGTTGACTCCTGTTCTGACGTGAACCGTGACTGAAGCCTGTCCGGCAGTTGGTGCAAATGGTCATCGACCAGGAACACCTGTCTCCACTTCCCCTAACGGTGCAGCCAATATTATGGGAGTTCGATCACGCATTACGGCTATATCCTACTCCAACAACGGTAAGCGATCGTTGGTTGCTCGTTGCTGACTCTGCTAATTCACGACAGCTTATTCTTGCTGACAAGCACGAACGGTATGAGGAGACTTATGAGGGATGCCATATCTTCAATCCTGGCAGCTTTATCGGCAACAGCTTCGGATTTTCAACCTACTTCCCGTACAATGGACGATCAGAGGAATCGTAAGTTCCATGTCTATGAGATTCAGGTGTGACGCTCATCTCCCTGCAGCATGATGGATGATGCGGTATATGGTCGATAGCGTCCCAATGTACTCTACAATGCCAAGTCTACTATGTATCAATGTGAAACTCGCAAGAGATCCTGTGCTCAACCTCCATCATCGCTCACATCACCTTCCGCCTCAACATAAAGCAGATGACGTCTCCTTCCTTTTCAGCGTCTGAAGAGCCACATCCGTTGTCTCATCCTCGAAACGATCCTCGTTCTGCACTCCCTCATACCGATACTCTCCACCACCGATCTTACCTTGTGCAAACTATATTAGGGTGGAAGTCAGGTACGAAGTGATGGGAAATACACTGTTTACGCACAACAGTGACGACTGTGCCATCCAAGAGATGCTCCTTCCTTGGAATGAGCTCGTAGCCGAATATGGCCGGCAAGAACACCCTCCACGCTGCCCAATAGAGAGCGCCGACAAGCATGACGGCGATTCCGACGATGGGATAGAGCCAATAGGGCAACGGGGGCGTATCTCCAACACCATTGCCCGGGCGAAGGAACGGTGCCACAAGAAGGAAAGATGCGGCGACGAGGAAGAAGAATGCGAATGGCCACCACACCTTGAACGGTCGTGGTGCGTCCGGACTCTTGAACCGCAGCCAGAACAGACCCGCCACGACAAAGAGGTGAACGATTTGGCCAGGGTAGCCCTGAACGTCGAGGATGAATGGGTAAGCCACCTCCGCCGGAGGACCAAGGATGACAATCACGGAGGGAATCAAGTGGATGATCAGCCCCGGGAGAGGTGCTTCTGCGGGCCAGTTGCTAGCCCAGAACTTATTTCCGAATGGAAGCGGGATGCCTTCCTTGGCAAGCTCCTGGTTTATCCGACCCTGCGCAAAGGTGGCGTTGACGACGTTGCCCAGCGCACTCAACGCGACGAATACGGTGAGTGCCTTTTGCGCCTGTTCGCCGAAAACATTCCGGAAGAAGAGCGAGGCTACGGTCACGCCGCTTGACTTGATTTCCTCGGGAGTTGCGGCTGCGAAGTAGGCGATGTTCGCAAACAGGTAGAACACAAAGCACAAGCCAAGGCCCTAAAACGTAATATTCAGTTATCGATGGATCGGAATGAGAGAAAGGACATACCAAAGGGCCAGCGATCATCAAGGTTCGCACGGGGTTTTTCACGTTATTCAGCACGTAGTTGACGGTACTCCAGCCACCATATGCGTTCAGCACCTTGAACATTGCTGTCGCGTAGTCGCTGCTATTGTGCGAGCTGCCGGTGAAAACGTTGTGGAAGCTGGCGGTTGGATTCTTGACCTGCGTGTGGCCGCCGAGAACGACCCAACCAGTGACAACAACGAACAGAAGGATAAAGATTTTGAAGGAGGCCAAGCCGTTCATCACCCAGATACCGAGGCGAGGTGTGAGACCATGTAGCAAAGTAACGGAGAATATCACTGATTCTTCGTCAGGAAGCGTTTCGCTTTGGTTTTGCAGACGTACCTGCTAACGCGGTGGCTCTCTCTACCCATGGGCTCGGACTGGGATTCCCAGCAGCAATCAGTATATTGCTGGCGAAGACGATACACCCGCTGGCTGAAAACCCGAGCACAATCGCATTTGTAGCGAAGATAACGGTGGCCAAGTACTTCGGTTTTCGATACACCGCCTCAAGGTAGACCTTCTCTCCGCCGGAGCGGGGGAACATCGTACCGAACTCGAGCCAGACGAAAAGGCCGCAGACTGAAATAAGGAAGCCAAGAATCCAGAGGATGAACGAGGCGCCGACAGAACCGACGCTGGAGAGAATGAACGATGGCGTCGAAAAGATGCCAGTGCCAATAATTTGACCGATGCTGACATGGCCAGTCAGCTCGGCAGGTAATAGAGAAGGCAGATTACGCACATGAGCAGCGTGCAGCTCACAACACCGAGGTGCCGACCCATTCCACCAGCCGCGTCCTCCTCAAAGGTGAGCCCTCCGGGTGTCCACCCAGGCTCGCCTTCAGCAATGTCCCCAACCTCTTGAGCGCCGGTTGCATCTCTATCCGGAGACGCCTCAGCAGTGACGCCCTCCCTCGAGGGATGTAGCATCTTGTTGTAGTCACTGTTCGCATTGAAATCCGAAAGAGTGCTCTTTAGTTTAAGTGCATTAAGTACATCATCCAAAAGACCCATGTCTGGTTGTCACTGCGTGTATGGAGCACGCATCCGAGGTGTAATGATTGTAAGCCGGTCCGAGTGTGATGCCTCATCTGCGGTTTGTTGATTCCATATGCCACTTCGGGTGTTGGGGATTCGTTCAGGTAGTAGTGCTGATGGGCACCCGACGCAAGCTGGTGACAAGAGGACAAAGATATGCGGGTAGTGCAGATACAGTCAGATAAAGTCGGTGGACCAGGGAGCCGGGAGGCGGACCCTGACAGACGGAGTGGGAGGCGTTAGGTAAGCATATGCCACTCATGAAGCGATCTGGCCTGTGGTTGTGCAAGCAATCACTAATGATCTATACCTTGAATAAGAAAGACTATGAAGGCAGCATTTACACGTCATACACGCATGATGAGAACTCAGCCTGCCCAAATCGCTCCGAAAGAGTGATGAACGAGATGGCATTCAAGGTGAATAGCGACCCCAGATGTTCTCTACACAACCAAGAGATTATGCTTAGACCCAAACCGCGCACGCTCTCCCTCCAAAACCCTATACGGTGCAGACATGGTGCAGAAGATCAGTTCTTCTCGATCTTACCACTCGAAAACTGCATCAAGTGAAAAAGTCAGCCCCGATACCAAAGAATATGAACTCGTTACGCACGACAGTGACCACCGTCCCATCCGACAGATACTCTTTTCTCGGCACCAGTTCATAGCCAAAGATAACCGGCAAGATCACCCTCCAAGCTGCCCAGTAGAGTGCGCCAACCAGCATGATGGCGATTCCCACAATGGGATAGAGCCAATAGGGCAACGGGGGCGTGTCGCCAACACCATTGCTCGGACGAAGGAAGGGTGCCACGAGAAGGAAGCACGCTGCGACGAGGAAGAAGAATGCAAACGGCCACCAGACCTTGAACGGTCGGACTGCGTTCGGGCGCGTGTACCGCAGCCAGAACAGACCGAGTACGACAAAGAGGCTGATGATTTGGCCGGGGTAACCCTCGATGTCGAGAATGAACGGGTAGGCGACCGCCGCTGGAGGTCCGATGATGATGATCACGGAAGGGATCAGGTGGATGATCAGGCCGGGGAGAGGTGAGCCCACCGGCCAGTTGCTGGCCCAGAACTTGTTTCCGAAAGGAAGCGGTATGCCCTCCTTTGCAAGCTCTTGATTGACCCGGCTTTGCGCAAAAGTGACCGTGATGACATTTCCAAGGGCGCTGAGAGCCACAAAGACGGACAGTGCCTTCTGGGCTTGTGTCCCGAAGACGTTGCCGAAAAAGAGCGAGGCAACCGTAACGCCCGAGGCCTTGATTTGCGCCGGTGTTGCCGCTGCGAAGTAGGCGATATTGGCGAACAGGTAGAATGCAAAACACAGGCCAAGACCCTATTATTCCAGTCATTCCAAGAGCGCGTGTGTGGAGAGGAATTGCATACAAGAGGACCAGCAATCTTCAGAGTCCGCACGGGGTCTTTCACGTTGTTCAAGACGTAGTTGACGTTGCTCCACCCCGCATATGCATTCAGCACCTTGAACAGTGCCGTTGCGTAGTCGTTGCTACTATGAGAGCTGCCGGCAAAGGCGTTGCGAAAGTTTGCAGTAGGGTTCTGCACGCGCGTGTGTCCCCCGAGGACGACCCATCCCGTGATGACGACGAACAGGAGGATGAAAACTTTGAAGAAGGATAGGGCGTTCATTAGCCAAACGCCGAGGCGAGGCGTGAGACCATGCAGAAGGGTAACGAAGAAGATGACTGGTCCTCATTCAGTTTAGCACTTCACTATGAACCATTGCACACGTACCTCCCAACGCAATGCCGCGTTCCACCCATGCGTTTGGACTGGGATTCCCGGCCGCGACCAAGATATTGCTGGCGAAGACGATACACCCGCTCGCGGTGAACCCAAGCAGAATCGCATTCGTAGCAAAAATGACTGTCGCCAAGTACTTGGGCTTGCGGTAGACAGCTTCGAGGTAGACCTTCTCTCCGCCCGAGCGAGGGAACATGGTGCCAAACTCGAGCCAGATGAAGAGGCCACAAACTGAGATGAAGAAGCCGAGCACCCATAGCATGAGGGAAGCGCCGACTGATCCAACCCCAGAGAGAATGGACGATGGAGTCGAAAAAATGCCGGTACCAATGATACGACCAACGCTGTTCACAGTTCTATGTAAGCTTGCAAGTACGATGGAGAACGGGAAAACGACGTGCATCAGAAGTGTGCAGCTCACAACACCCAGGTGCCTGCCCATTCCACCAGCAGTATCCTCTGCAAACGTAATCCCGCCCGGTGTCCATCCTGGCTCTCCTTCAGCAACCTCTCCAACCTCCCTGGCGCCAGTTGCATCTTGATCTGGGAGCGGCTCGACGATGACATCTTCAGGTGAGCGCTCCGATGTCTTCTCGTCCCCATTGTTAGTGGTAGTGGCTACAAGAGCAGGCTGTCGATTGTGAAAGCGATCTAGGAGGCCCATGTCTGGAAGTTGAGGCACGAGAAGCGAATGAAGCAGGTTTGCAAACTATAAAAGATCGCAAACTTATCCACAAGCGTTTAATCACTCATCTTGGCGCTGGTTGACGCCATATGCAACCTCATGGTTTCTTCACCGAAGTTGTGCAAGCCGATAGGCACATGCACACAAAATCTGACAGGGGCAAAGATATGTGTAGATAGCTGCAGATGGCGTAAGAAAGTCGCAAGACCATCTGGAGCGGGCTCCACATGGACGGGCACGGCTAGCAAACGCGACCTTGCTTCGGGAAGAAAGGGAAGCGGACCCTGACGATGGGCGTCATTTGAATGGAGCGGAGTAGGTAATCCCGCGTGCCGCCACTAATTAAGCGATCGGGGTGATCGGCGGCTGTTTTGGTGGTGCACAAACGTGTGTTGGTCACCAACGCTGGACAGCGAGCTGCTTGCTAGACTTCCTCCCTTCAGACAGTCATCTATCATGGCAATCACTAATGGCACAACTGGTAAGTGCTGTTGTTGAGCTGGTGTGCGAGTTGCCCATGCTTGCCGACCGTAGATGATCGATACATCGTCTGGCTTGATATCGGTGCGTAAGTGTTCACCACTGCTATTGCACCACCGCTGACGACATGTGCCACAATGAAGACAACACCCTATACCCGCGTAGTACTCGCATAGCCGAGCTCATGGGTGAGCGCATACACGGTGCGTCCTTTTGTCCGGCTCGCTCTGCTTGCACGTCGCTGACTCGACGCACACAGAGTACTTCCTCTCCCTGGGCTTCGAAGAGAACGACGCTCGCGAGCTGCACCTCAAGTACTACACTCAGTACGGTCTTGCTCTCCGGGGCCTGATGAAGCATCATGACATCGGTGCGTGCTCTTTCTTAGACGTGAAGTGCGCAGAGCGCTGAGCAAGCGGGCAAGGTAGACGCACAGGACTTTGACCGGAGATGTGACGGGAGCTTGCCACTAGAGACGATACTCAAACCCGATCCGAAAGTGAGGAAGCTGATACAGGACATTGATCGGAGCAAAGCCAGGGTGCGTTCTGCCTGTTGCGAACTGGGTCGAATATTCTCTAATGACGTCATAGGTGTGGGCGCTTACGAACGCATACTCGACGGTATGCCGCAGAATCTGCAGTATGGCTCCTGTATTGATATCTTTTCAGCATGCTAAACGCGTTCTACACATCCTCCAACTTGACGATCTGATCGAGGGCGTCTTCTTCTGCGACTACGCCGAGCCCAACTTCTCTTGCAAGCCCGAGCGCGAGTTCTATGACGAAGCGATGCGCGTCGCGGGTGTGACGGACGCGAGCAAGTGTCTCTTCGTCGATGACAATTTGAACAACGTCAAGGCTGCCAAGTCCCTTGGATGGGGGTGCAGCGTGCTCTACTCGGAGAGGGAGGAGGGTCATACGATGAAGGAGCATCCGCAGGTGGAGGGGGTCGATGTCGTAATCGGCCGTTTGGAAGAGTTGAGGCAGGTATGGAAACATGTGTTCACCGACGCCAGCTCATAGCGAGAGTGGCATGGATTCCCCATTGTGTGAGCAGGGAATCGAGCTGGTGGCATGGACTGATGTCACCTGGAAGGAGTGAACGGGTAGCATAGACAGACAACAATATTTGTAACAAATACCAGTTGTGTGGTGGGAGGCCTTCAACGGCTCTCGCGTACTTCACTCTACCTAGTGCAGAGACCATGTTGTCGCAGAAAAGGCTCAATGTGGCGGCCTCGGTGCGCTCCTATTGCGGAGCGAGCACGCCGTACTGTAGGGCTTCAAGGAGGCTACTCGCGGTGGTTGGCAGACTTCAAGAGAGAAGGCTCCGCTAATTGTACTCTAACATCCTGCCCGGGGCTGAGTGCTCCAACAGAGCTTTTCCAGGGGCCCCAAAGATCTGGTGAGCCTCTGGAATTCTCGGTGATAAAGTCACGGGAGTGTGAAAGGGTTACGAGGGCAGACATGTCAAGTCACCGTACTTCCGCTGTCTGGTCCTAAAGTAGCTTCGACAGCTTCAAGTCTGACTGCTTCTCAAATTCTTTCAGAGCACAACTGCACTTCTCCGAGGAGGCTCTCTCGATCTCAACGAAATGAGTCCCTCGCGGAGAAGATTAAGCATCTCACCGTCGACGTTCAGCCATACTGGAAGTCAACATGCCCGTTCTGCTGGGACATTTCAGCGGTGTTATCAAGACTTTAGCACACCAAGAGGGCGCACAGACTTGCAAATGCTGCTCGGTATATCTTCGCGCCAATTTTGATGTCGCCGCAACAACTAGCACAGGAAACCCCGCGACCCTTTGGCTTGTCGACCCCTGTTTCTTCAGGGAAAATATGCAAAGTCGTAGGGGATAGAAGCATCAACTGACATGAATCTGCGTCAACGAACTGCTGCAAGCGAACCGAAGGTGTACGTCATGCATTTAGAGAACAAGCCTTTAGGCGAGTCTAACCGCGATCACATTCCCAGATCCCTTCTTTTGCGTTCGCTCACTGAAGCCAAAGGGCAAGATCTCCCCTCCCGTCTATAGTTATCTGAATAATGTGACCAATAATGGTCAGGTGTTCAACCCCAGACACCGTTCTATCGCCAGTTCATTCAACCAATATGCTGTGCATACCCAAAGCAGGCAGGCACGCGGAACAATCAGGATGACAGTTTTGAAAGGCTTGGGTGGAAGCATCCTCTTGCCTTGGTACGAATATTCTCCGCCAACCCGCCTCTCCGGTACGATGTCCATTAAATAAAGGGATGTCCGGGTTGTTTATGCCGTACAGTCTATGAAATTGCATTGACAGTCGGCGATCGTTGTGTCCCCACCCTATGCCGCGTCGGTCAGCTGCCGGCGGAGACGGACGGCCCCCGCCGCGGCACGTTTGCGCAGTACTGGTGCCCTTTGATGCCGATGGAGTAACGTACTGCGTTCCACGCCCCGAAGTTGGGCGGAATGTTGCGCTGAAGTCCAGAAATTGGCCCAAAGGAGCATGGCTGTGGCAATACAGTGGGGTTAATCCGGTAATGGACCGCTAGAACTGTACCAGACATAGACCCACTGAATTGATAAGCTTTCGCTCGTTGCAACTTTGTTCACTGGCGTGTCCCCGGACAACCCCCAACTGGGCACCGTCCCAATGCGTCGAACGGAAGCGCCATGTAACACGCCGAACTCATCATATCGCGATTGCTCCACGGGAATCACTCACATCCAGGCCCATGTCTGGATTCGATGACAGGCCGTGACAGCCGAAAGCTTAGACTTCTCGCTTCGACGCCCCATCCTCTGGCCCTGTCCCCTCGTCTGCTGACGCGGGGCAAACGGGTTACTGCAGTGTTCGCTGTCCGATAGCGAGGATCCCTTATTTACTAGGGGATTGTCAGTTCGATATCTCGGCAGCCATCGAGCAATCGCCCGTGACGATCGGTCTCGCTGCTCATCGTCCGCTGGATGTCGTCGTTTCTTGTACGATCTGCGTCGGGTGATGTCGTCTCCGTCCTGAACAGCGCCGATGAACAACCTGAGCCGTGGTCGGTGCGGTACCAGCATCCCGCTGTCAAAACAGAGACTCCAATCCCGGTCCTCCACGCGTTCCAAGGGCCGTCGAGGAGGACATACCCCTGTCCTCATCGGCGATGCAACCGGACCTTCACGACAGCTGGACATCTCAATCGACATTCCAAAATCCATACGGGCGAGAAGGACCACATCTGCCCATGGGACGAATGTGAAAAACGATGCGGGCGATTTGATAACCTCGTGCAGCAGTGAACCCCTTGTTCCTCGCAGATCGATCCGTGATGGCTAATCCGTGAGCCCATAGCTTTCGCGTCCACATGCCGAAGCATGGCAAGTCACCCTCGAACGGCGAAGTGCGCAATGCCATTACACAATTGCGCCACGAGAACGAGCAAAGAGGAATGGCAGAGACGGACAAGGGAGAGACGACGTCGCACGAGTGCAGCATGGCGTATGCGGACAGAACGATCGACTACCCGCCCAGTGCTATGCGTGAGGTAGGCGCCTCCACCTCTCCAGCACTCTCTGCAGCCACGACGAACAGCGACTGGAACATGGCCTCGGAGTAACGGCTGGAACATGACTTCGGAGTAACGGTTAATGAAGAGTCACAAGCGCGTGGCGACCAGGTGGAGGGCGAAGCGGCAGCGGGGAGCGCTGGATTCGGACGCGGACGATGAGCTTTGGAGGATCGCATCAGGACACGTTTACGCATAGCCAGCACGGTCTGAACAGTCCACGATAGCATCATGACCTTTATATACTCCCGATGAGTAGTGTACGCACCCGATGTAACGGTACTTGAATCGGCCAATTCACGTTTAGTGCCGGACTTTGCGATCAGAGCAGTGGTCCGGACCGAGATGCCAAACAAGGCCCGTCATGCAGTTACCCCGCCTCCACGTGCCCAGCAGACCCTTCTCCACCAGTCCAGCGTGTCCATGACCAGTATGATGATGGTGCAATCCATATATAAAGCATACCGGACAGCATACCTACCGGACTAGTGCTGGACATCATCTGACCTAGCAACAATGGCCCTCCTCCCCGCCCTCAAGCCCTTCTGCATCGGTGACTACGGCTCGCCCAACACGCTCGAGCTGTTCATCGACTACAACTGCCCGTACTCCAACAAGCTCCTCCACAACGGCGTCGACCCCGTCATCAAGCCTTTCGTCACCCAGGGTGGCAAGTATGAGGGCGTCATCAAGCTCATCTTCAGGCTGAACCCCCAGCCGTGGCATGGTGAGCCGTACATTGCTTCCTGTAAGGCCCGCTCTGACACCCTGCGCAGCGTCCACGACCTTCATGCACGAAGGCTCTGTCGCCGTGGCGCTCGCTGCTCCGGAGTACTGGTATGAGTTTACACTGCTGGTAAGTGCTCTATCGCAGTACGAGACAGCGCAGGCTCTGATTTGCTCCCAGTTGTACAAGAACCAGCACAGGTGGTACGAGTCCCAGGCTGCGCAGCTGACTCCTACCCAGATCCGTGGTCAAATCGGAGAGTGAGCATCATGGGAATCTGTTAAGAGTCGGGTTACTGAATTGTGTTGTTTCAGCCTTGCTGAATCGCTGATCGGCCCGGAGAAGGGGGCAAAGGTCAAGGACCTGCTCAAGATCCCCGGGGACGGTAACCACACGAACAAGGTGACCGAGGAGTTCAAGTACAACAGTGCGTTTGTTGTCCCTCTCAAAGTGTTCAAATTACTGACGAGAATTGCTGCGTTTCAGTCAAGATCTCCCGCCAGAACGGTATCCATGTTACCCCGTCGGCGTGCTGGAACGGCCTCCACGTGCCTTCTGTCTCCAGCTCGTGGGGCGAGAAGGAGTGGACCGAATTCTTCGCGGAGAACGTCAAGCTGTAAAATGGCAGAGAAGGGTCTTGTGTGGGAGTTCGCCCTATGTCGGAGTGTCCTGGCTCGTTGTAGCAGTGCTGTGGTGCATCCGTGTAGTGAGCAGAATAGAAAATGGAATCGTGTTCTGTGACTGAAAGATGGATACCCCCGGAACGCCGAGCTATTCGTAAGCGCCCAGCTGTTCCATATCGTCCCAGCCGGCTATGGGCTAAGTGGAATGCTCACAGCGCAAGTTGACCGAGCGAGCTGGGATTCCAAAATGGGGCACATGAGACCCTGGTGACGATGACTTCCGGCCGTGATTTCATTGCACCTTCAGCTCGCAATCTCACACGTATAGTATATAACCACTCCTCTGCTCCTCTCTCCGCCCAACCAGCACCTCCTCTACATACCAGAAAGCAAAGCAAGCACGAATGGCCCTCCTGCCCTCCCTCTCCGCCCTCCAGCTCGGCACGCCCGCCGCCCCACATGCACTCGAGTTCTACATTGACTATGTGTGCCCCTTCTCCGCCAAGCTCGTCCACAACGCGCTCGTTCCCGCCATCCTTCCGCTCATCTCCAAGGGGGGGAAGTACGAGGGCAAGATCAGGGTTATCTTGAGGCTGCAGCCGCAGCCGTGGCATGGTGCGCCTTCCTTGCCACTGCGCCAAATCTCATGTCTGACATTCAAATAGCGAGCAGCATGCTCCTGCACGAGGCTGCCCTCGCCGCAGCGCGTGTGGCCCCCGAGAAGTTCCTCGATGTCTCCGTCCAGGTGCGCCCCTCTCTCCCCCTCCCTTCCGCGCGCTGACAGCCATGCTACCGCAGTTCTTCAAGCACCAGACGGAGTTCTTCGACATTCCAGCGTCTAAGCTCTCCCCAACCCAGATCCGGGCCGCGCTCGTCTCGTGTGTCCTTCCCGTGTCCATGCCAGAGAGGTTCAATGACTGATGAGTGGAATGGCAGGCTGACGGCGGAGGTCATCGGCCAGGACAAGGCCGGGCAGATGGCGGACCTGCTGGTGCATAAGACAACGCCCAACGGGGGCACAGCTGTGACGGACGACCTCAAGTACAACAGTGCGTCTGCCGCTCCTATTGATGATACAGCGCGTTGACGATATCGCAGTCAAGATGGGCCGCCAGAACGGGATTCACGTCACCCCCTCCGCGACGTGGGACGGGCTCTTCCAAGCGTCCGTTTCCAGTTCGTGGGCGGAGAAGGAGTGGACCGAGTTCTTCGAACAAAACGTCTAACCGGCTCAAGTGAGCAGCAGGCACGCAGCGAGGATGTAACAACAAGAAGAGCATGAATTCTGGGCTGGGATGCCAGCAGTGTGTACAACTGATACTAACTGATATGAACGAAATGAAGAATTGATTGATGTATGCGATGCTTTTGCGTTTCTTTACGAGTCCTTCAGCAGGTTGATGGAGATGCTCGTCGCTCTTCGGCGACTTTTCGATGCCAACACATGGTACGATTTCTACCAATGGATATCAGCTCACGCCGCAGGCTCCTCGCAAGCCAACGTACTCATCATGCTCACGCCCATTCCCCTTCAAGCGCCTCCGCAGGGAACTTCTCCGCATGCATCCTAAGCTCCTGCATAACCTTTTCATCGCTAAGCCCCTCGTCCGCCTCGGCATCCCGCTCAACTTCGCCCGCTGCCTCCTCCCCGACCACCTGCCCAATCTCCGCCTTGTCCGCAATGAGCAGTATCTCCGCGCCCTTGTAGTCGAGCAGATGTACGGGGTTTGCGGGGACGAAACGGAGGCCTTTGGCGTCCCCCTCCCCGCCGAACTCGGCGTCTACCACTCCCTCGGGATAGTCTGCCCGCGCACTGGGATTGAGACCCGCCTGTGGGGGCGCAGACACGGTGGGGTTCTTCACCTGAATGACGAAGCTGGAGGAGGGGAGGATATCGAGCGCCTTCTGCACCTCCCCCGGGTGCGCCGGGTGGCTCAGGTGGTACGCGAGGTACGTCGCGTGCTTGCTCCGCGGGCCGTCCGTCTTGGCGTACAGGATATAGCTCCCCCTGCCCGCAAGGCGGGACTCGGCGATGTGCCGCTCCCCCCGGGTCTTCGTCTCGTAGTCCTTTGGGCCGAGTTCGGAGGCGAGCTCCTTCAGGTCGGTGCCGTACCCGACCACAGCGGCCCAGAAGACCTCGCGTTTCTTGTGTGGGTCGGGAAGGCGCTTCTTGCCAACGGAGATGAAGCGGTAACGCTTGCCCTCCTTGCCCTCGGGTGCGGGAGAGTCGCGAGGCAGGAGAAGGATCGAGAACTTGGCGACGTCGTCGAGAGATGACGCCTCCTCAAGCTCGACCTTGGGGCGGTAGAGGAAGTAGATGCTGTGACCTGTTAGGTGAGAAACGGCGGAGAGGGGAAAAGTGACTTACTGCCCGCGCTCGAGGATACCAGTGCCTTTCTCGAACCCTTCCGGCTCGGGCGCATCTTTGATTTCTTGGGCTTTGCTGACACCGGCAGACACATTCTGATATTTCTTTTCCTCTTTGGCATCAGTGCCATTCTCCTCCACTTTCTCGTCCCTGTCGTTCTCCGCAGGCTTCTCCTCCTCCGCCTTTTCCCCTTTTCCGTCTTCCTCCTCCTTAGCAGCACTCACATCCTCCCCCTTCTGCTTCTTCGCCCTCTTCCCCCCCCTGTGCTTCGCGCTGCTGTGACGCTTTAGACCCTCATGGTTGGCACCATTCGTCTTGCCTGCAGCCTGTGCTCTGGTGGTCGGCATTCTGTTTTCTGAGTGAATGTAGATGGATGTGCGGGTAAGAGCAGTCGCAAAGCGGCCTCTGACCCGCTTCTTCTTGTACAGCTCATTCTGGCCTCCATGTGCGAACTGATCAACTGATGACCATCGTCTTCCGCTGTTCTGGCCCACAGACCCACGTGACGTCAGCTGTGTCCGCCGCGGGGCTCGCTTTCCTTAGAATACCGCGCTTACGTAAGCGAAGGAAGGAATGACGGGAATGACAGGACGGCACGCAGGGATCGAGGGCACGTTTGCTCCTCGCTCCCACTCTTTGCCTTCAATTCTTGCATTCCTTCGACGATCGTCCTGAACACTACACCAACATTTCTGGCTTTACCCACAACATCTCTTGAACCGACTCAAGCAACTTGCACGCAACATGTCCTCCGACCACACGCTCGATTCGCACTCCCCACCCCACACGCTCGTTTCCCACTCCCCGCCCCAGACGTCCGACGGCGGCGCTTTCCTCACCCCTCCAAAAGGTCCACAGTCAGACGATGACCGCGGGTCGATCCTGTCCACCCGCTCGCACCTGCGCTTCCACCCCAGCTCTGTGCGCCAACCGCTGCCCTTCTTCTTCCCCACCGGGGGCAACTTTGTCGACTCGAAGCACGGCATCACCTACTCCTGGTCCTCCCGTTCCTCGCGCAAGAACCGCTCTCCTCCCGCACGGCATCATGTCGAGCCGCACCCCGACGCGCCCGTGCGCGGGCCCACCCCGCGTCTCTCCCGCGCGGGGAGCATCGAGGCGCGTCTGCAGAAGAGCCCATTCAAGCCCCACCTCGAGGCGGACTGCTCGTTCTGGGTCGCGGTCATCTTCACGGCCGGCTCGGCCGTGTGGGTCATAAACGGCTTCCTTGTTTTCCTCCCCATCCTCCAGCCTTCAGTCCCGCTATACGCGAATGCGGCGGGCGCGCTGGCATTTGTGGGCGGCACGCTGTTCGAGGCCGGCGGGTGGCTCATGGTCGTAGAGGCGAGCAACACGGGTCACGAGCAAATGTTCTCCGGCCCCCTGAACGCATACCTCAGATGGTACAGGCCGAGCGAAGAGAAGCTGCTGGATGCGGCCGAGCGTGCGCAGGACGAGGATGACCAACCCCAGCAAGAGGAGGGCAAAGCCGCCCCTGGCGCGCTGAAGCACAACAGCGACATGGCGCGCTTCGTGTGGTTCGCAAAGCCCGCGTGGAGGGACCTGGGCTACCTGGCCTCGTTCATCCAGTTCATCGCTGCGACCATCTTCTGGGTGGCGACGGTTACTGGCCTCCCTGGTGTGATACCGACGCTGTTTACCGACCCGCCGGTCGTGGTCGCAGACATCTTCTACTGGACGCCACAGGTGGTCGGTGGCTTCGGGTTCGTCGTGAGCAGCGTGCTTCTGTGAGCCCTCCCACCCTTCCACTCCTAACGCAGCTAACCGGAGTGCAGGATGATCGAAACGCAAAAACACTGGTATCTGCCCAACCCGCTCTCGATCGGCTGGCAAGTCGCCGTCTGGAACCTGGTCGGTGCCGTCGGTTTCCTGCTCTGCGGCGCGTGGGGATATCTCAGCCTGGACGAGGAGTGGCAGAACTACCAGAGCGCGTGCGCGACCTTTTGGGGAAGCTGGGCGTTCTTGATCGGCAGTGTGTTCCAGTTGTATGAGACGATCTGGAGGGAGTCGCCTGAGTAGCTGTCGTGCGAGGACCGCGTGCGCCGGAAAAGCAGCAGTGCTGCAACGGACTGTATTCTTGATTCTTGATTTTCATTCTCACGCCTCCACATGCACTACACCATAGTACATTGCACACTGTACTACCACACACACGAATGGCCAGTCCATGACCATGACCTCGCCCAGCCTCGGATCAGCTCATGGTGTACCACATGTGTTTAACGCTCACGAACCCGGGCGGGAATGTGGCGCCTTTGGGGGGCTACACCGGCCCTGACCGAGGCAGGGCAGGAGAAGCCGAGCAGCGGGGCATGTGCTGTGCGTTGGAAGGTACATGTGCAGAGGTCCATGTGTAGGGCTGGAGGGGCATCGCGTGTCGTCACCGTTGCGCACAGCCAGTAACCAGCGCAAGGGGATTGGTTGACTCACACCCGCATCACAGCATGAGGGATCACAGCCAGGCACGCAACGCTCGAGAGACTTCCGCGAGCTTCCGTCTTTCACCGCCAGGGTCCACTCGGAGCCAAGCCGATCCCCTGGGAGCGGATGTGGACAGCAGGGGCGCGGAAGCATGCGGGAGCAGATGGCCGCGTGGGTATTAGGGAGGGCGAGAACGGCCGCAACGGAAGCGCCGGGAATGCGCGACACAGCCAGGGGAGAGAGTGGGAGGCGAGGACAGTGCCTAGAGTTCATCTACCACTGTTTCCCTCTGTTTGTTGCTATACTTTGTTACTCTTGGGTACTTTGCAGGAAGGATACATATCACCGGTGCAGGGGTTGAACACTTCTGAACAACTTTTCATCTCGAAAACACTGCCCTGCCGTAACTCCGCACGAGAGCTCCACTGGCAGCACCGGCGTCAATTCATTACCGTCACCATCACCACAACTCACATCGACAACAGCAACATCTCTCAAGTTTCTCCTTTCCTGGTACACTAGCACGCGGCGATGGACACACCCCCAGAAGTACTCGACGCCCCTCCCCCGGCATACGAGCTCTCACAGACAGAGTTTGACACGAAACTGGCGGACGCGGTCCATCGCTCGCTCACTATCACCCCACGCCCACAACAACCTCAGCAACCGCAACCGCAACCGCAACCGCAACAACCGCAACCACAGCAGCAGCAACAGCAAGTGCAGCCCGCGCAATGGGTCCAGGAGAAACAGGCGAGGGACGGCCTGCCGAGCGTGCAGGTGACCCCACCTCCCACCGCCTCCTTAGACGGACACCAGCTGCAGGGAGGGAATAGCACGGGGAATGGCAAGGGAGAAGAGGGGTTCGAAGAATGGGACGAAGAAGTCTTCCGCGCAAACGCGCTCAGGAGGGTGCGCTCCTCCGGCTCCGGCTCCGGTAGCGAGCAGGCGAGCAGCGAGCCGTACCAGCCGAATGGGAACGGGAAGGACCGCTCGTCCACCCCTACACCTGCGACCATCGCTGCACCCTCTCTACCTGCGGAGCTGAAACAGGAAAAGCGCCCGTCGTGGTACGCCGAAGCGGGCCTCTCCCCTTCTGCAGGCTCCTCCACCGCAGCAGCAGCAGCAGCAGCAGCAGCAGCGTCCCCCACCCGGCCAGAAAACGATAAGACCCCCCGCCGCTCGCCCTCTGGCGCGCGGGCTCCAGCAACGAGGAACAGGAGCGTGCGGGTGCTGCCGAGTATCCCCCAAGGCTCTGCTTCGGGGCCTACTTCCCCTATTGACGGTAACGGAGGAGGACTGCAGGCGCTGGTAGAGGGTGGGGAGGCGTGGGAGGGCAATGGGAAGGAGCGGGCGGTGGCGGCGCAGGAGCGGGAGGAAGCAAGGTGGGAGAAAATGGCGGAGAAGGAGAAGCCGAGCTGGTACTATGAAGCTGGGTTCGATAAGCTTGACCGGCAGCTCGCCGCCGCAGCCTCAGCCTCAGCCTCTTCCTCGACCGCTCAACAAGCGCCATCACAAACGGAAGAGGCGCCCCCGCCGCACGAGGCTGCACCCACCCCCGGGTCTGCGCAGGAGCACAAGGAGAAGGAGAAGGAGCGCCCGAGCTGGTACTACGAAGCGGGGCTTGACATGGTCGCCGGCGGGGGGAGCGGCTCCGTCTCTTCCGACCCGCCCCCGCCGCCTCCGGCACCTGCGCCCGCTCCCGTGCCCGCCCCGGAGCCGATGCAGGAAAAGGAACGCCCGTCCTGGTACGATGAAGCTGGCCTTGGTGACAGCTCCAAATCATCCGAAGCCGCGGGCGCCTCCTCCTCCTCCTCCGCAGGTGCAGCCGCCTCCCGCCCGCGCTCCGACACAACCACTACCGTCAGCTCGACCGCCTCCCCTGCCGGGCCGCTCCTGCAATGGCCGAGCTCCGCCAGTACCAGCCCTGCGGCTACCCTCCCTCCCCTGGGGGAAGAGGAGGCGGAGTATATGGACGAGGCGCCGCCCGCCTTTACGCCCGTTGCGCCTCCCCTCCCCGGACCGGGGATCGCCATCACCGGCGGGATGGGCAGCCGGGCAGCAGCGGGGAGGGGCATGAGCCCTCCCCCGCCTATCGGGCCGTACGTCTCCGGTTCTACGTCCTCGAGGCACCAGACGATGCCACCTCCCGCGTCGGCGCCTTCGCATCAGCAGACTTTCCCCGTGGATGTGCGCGCTCCGAATCGGTACTCAATGCCGGCGATGTCGCACGCTGCCTCCATGGCTGGGTCGAGCCCGGGTGGAGCTGGAGCGACGGCGTTCCCTGCTCGAGTGGGGATCCAGAGCACAGGGCAGAAACAGACATTTGCCCCTGCCGGATACTCGCGTAGGCTGCAGTTCAACCCAAGCGTCGCGTACGGCGACGAGGGACAGGCGGGCACTGTCGGTGCTGTCGGGGGCGGGGTGGGACAGGAGAGTTTATATGGGAACGTGCATGCGCTGTACAAGTGGGTTTTCTCATCATTGTGGTTTGACATGGGCTGATGTTGTTTAGCTCCTCGGTCGCGGCGTTCCTCCCAAAGCCGGCGCAACCGCAATACCAAACGGCTGCACAGGCGTATGCAGCGCAGTACGCCGCCACCTCCTCATCCCCCGAATCGAACGCGCGACTCTCGCCCGTGTCCATGCGGCGCTCGCCGTCCGCCTCGCCGTCCACCTCCACGCAAGGCACAAGCCTCTCGAACTCCACCTCGCCCACGCCGACCTACTCGTCCAACCCCAGCTCCAGCCCGCTCCCTACCCCTCCGGCAGGGGCCAGCGCAAGGCCGTATGACACCGCCCTTGCCGAGTCTGTCGGCCCCGTTGCAGACAGCGTGAAGCAGATGCACCAGCAGGCGCAGGCGAACCTGAACAGGTACTCGATGGCGCCCTCCGTCGCCAGCTCTGTGGGGTCCACCGGATCGGCCGCGTCTCCGCCCGTGCCCGCGTACCCCCCGCAGCTGCAGTACAACCCGCTGAACGCGTACAACCCCCCTCAGCCGGCGCATCACCAACCCTATCCGCCTCCTCAGCAGGGCTTCCCGGGTCCGGGGCTCGTCCAATCCCAGTCGCTCTATGCAATCCCTGGCGGGCCACCGAGGGGGTATGGGCAGCCGGCGCCTGCGCCCGGCCCTCAGCCGGGGCAGATGTACCCGCAGCCGGGGTATCCGCCGGTGCAGCAGCAGCAGCAGTGGGGTCCGCCACCTCCGCAGGGACAGCAGCCAGTGCAGGGCTGGCAACAAGGCCAGGGGACGGCCTACAGGCGATGAGCGCCCGTCAGTTTTGATCGAGTGGTCGGCAATGACCAGTAGATGTATCATTTGATCTGTACAAGGACTTTTCTTACTTTGAGGGTGATATAGTGGCGGCACAGGGTACATTGTATATAGGAAGGAATCTGGCGTAGCCCATTATCTTTTGTTGTCTGTAGTCCATTATGTAGTAATGTACGCTGTCAAATTGTGCGTCGAGCATACGTGCTCTCCATAACAGTGGGCGCTCACTCACGCGTGGCCACCTCCCACACCTTTTAACCCGTCTGCAGTCTCAGGAAGCTGGGAGGCCTGTGCAGCGCCCGGTTCACTACTTCCCACTCGCTCCGCACCCACCATCAGGCCACAAGCGCGCTGAGGCAACAAAGGGCCCAAGCTCGCCCTTCGGCGCGCGCTGACTTAAGATCCCAGAGGCCGAGATGGAAGAATGGACACTGGCTCGCGAGCTTTGCGCAGTTGCACTTGCACTGGATGGGTCGGGGTGTATGGTTTCTGTGTCTTTCCATTGACAAAAAGCATTGTCTATTCATGATTAAAGTGGAGGAGCTACCTTCCATGACCGGTGAGATGGCCGAGCGGTCTAAGGCGCAAGACTAAGGATCTTGTCCGAAAGGGCGTGGGTTCGAATCCCACTCTCATCAGTTCGATTCACTTTTGACCTTTTCCGGTGCTTTTATGCCGCGAACCAGACCGCCCGTGTGTGCACACCCCTCAGCTTTATCAGGGTCCTCCCTCGACCCCTTCCGCCGTACCTTACTGAAGTCATGAAGTGCGTCTGACAGATCTTACTCCCAAGCAGAGTTGCTCACGCCACTGCAGTGTTGTGAAGGAGATCCAAAGGATCAACGATCGCGAATTACAGCTAGGCAGTCAGGGATCATGGCATGACCAATACAAAGGTGCGCCTTACATTCACCCGACGTGCGACGAACACTGGAGTTGAATCCACCTCAGATTCGGCTTACATATTCATCGGTGGCCTACCGTATGAGCTGACCGAGGGTGATGTTATCGCGATATTCTCTCAGTATGTGGAGACGGTTTCCGCTGCGCGTGCTTGAGCTGATGGGTGTACAGATATGGGGAGCCGGTCAACGTCAACATGCCACGCGACAAAGTCACTGGGAAGCAGAGAGGGTTTGCCTTTCTCATGTACGAGGACCAGCGGTCCACGGTCCTTGCTGTCGATAATCTGAATGGAGCGATCGTACTTGGACGAACTTTGCGCGTGGATCACGTTTCAAAGTACAAGAATCTCGAGCAAGGGGAGGATGGCAAGATGAAGGAAGCGGAGGAAGAGCACTTCAACGCAATGCCTCGAGCGATAGAGGGTACGTTTCTCAATGTATACAGAAATCGATGAGCTTACCGTACTTTAGCAGCGCAAGGCGACGATGACGACGACACTGTCTCTGAGGCACCTAGCATTGACCCGGAGGACCCGATGCGCGACTGGCTTCTTCAACGACGCAAAGAGGAAAAAGCAGTTGGAAAGGGAAAGGACAAGAAGGATACGAAGAAGCGCAAGCGGGAGGACGAGACTCCAGAAGAGAAGGCGGCGCGCAAAGAGAGGAAGCGTCTGAAGAAGTTGGGACTTAAGCAGATTGAGGATGCAAAGCCGAAGAGGACCTCACGTGAAGGCTTGACTCCGCCTCCACGACGAGAGCGAGAGCATGATGACGACGAGCGAAGGAGACAAGACCGACATTACGATGAGGAGCGAGGCTGGAGAGCGGACCGCGCGCGTGACGATCGAGATCGACGAGAGGAGCGGTCACCACGGCGGTCTCCTCTGCCTCGGGCAAGAGATTATCGCGACGACAGACGGTAACGCGTACCATATACATTGTACCTTATATGCATTTGTTTCAGACCACCAGCAAAGCCGTCACGGCGGTGAGCAGCATTCGCTTCTCCACACTACGAAGCCACATGCGTCGAAAAGCACGCGCCAAGCTCATGAGATTCGTAACAGTATACCAAATTACAAGAATTGTGACATAATGGAACATACAGCAGCTAGTTGGTAAATAGTCCTCAGATTGAGTGGTTCACGAGTCAGCCATGCTGCGCCACATCCCAGCGTCCGGCAGACCGTCGCTCGTGCCCTGCATGTCTGTGGCCATCCTGCGAACCTTCTCAGATGCAGACAAGCCTTCAAACTCAGCTCCATCCTCTTCCGTAGAGGAGCTGAACTCGAAGATCGGACCGGGGTCTACGTGAGTGTGCAGATCTCTCCTCGCGTATGCTTCATTGCGACGAGTGGCGGAAGCAGAGCGTTTTCTGCGAGTTGGTGTGACCTCTTTGCTCTCTTCGTCCTTACGCATAGCAGCGCGAAGCGCAGGCACCATGACGCCAGCGCGATCAACAAGGCTCGTCTTGGGTTGTAGCTCGATATTGAGGTTAGAATAACGCGCCCGACGGGCAATCGGACTGATATCAATAGGGGCTGAGGCAGCGATGGATGGCTTCGAGTGCGTTGCTGCACCGGGGACAGACTGGGGCTGAGAAGCTGCAGAGATATCAATTCTAATTCGTAAGTATCAGTTTGGTCATTGACTCACAAGTTGCGGAGGATACACCGTCTTCGGTGTAGTCTTCTTCCGAGCCGTCGAAGGGCGACCTTTCTTGGAACACCTTGGAATAGAGATCCCAGCCTCTTCCGTCCTTCCACGCAGAGCGGTGACTGGGGAGATAGCCTCCAACCAGCTCTTTCAATTTCGCTTCTGTGGAGGGCATCTTGGATGGCGTTCCTGCTGTATCCGTGTTCAACTTGGGAGGCCTTGGAGGATTGCGTGGAAGTGTGAAGTATGACGGTGTCCCATCCGCCTCAACGCCGACCCCAGAGGTCTGAGGAGAAGCATGAGACAATTCGGTTGATTTGCCCTTTCGACTAGGGACAACAGTTTCGTACGGCGTCCTTGGCTTTCTTCGGGCTGGCTGGCTGGGAAGATCCGCATCGAAATCAAAAATGGGTTCCTCATCTGCGATACGGTTAATCGCTTGCGCCTGTGAGATCAATGGACGAGACACACCTTCCGCCGCCTTGCGTGTCTTCGATGTCTTCGGCGGCGTTGGTTGCTTGTCCTCTTCGAAAGTGACGTGCTTGGGCCGCGTATCTTCTGCACGTGCCCGTGTGCCGGGAGTTGAAGGTTGCCCGTCTTCACGACTTTTGCGACCGTTTGGCGTCGAGTCCCTGTCACGCGACGCCCGCTCTTCAGACACCTTCTCCAGCGACGCAGGTCTGTCGCGATCACGCTGCGCTGCGATCTCCTCGACACCTACGCGTCCTCGAAGAGGACGGTTGGTCTCCCGCGCTGAGCCTGTCTGAAGCGATGATTTCTCCTCAATGGGTTCCAGCTTGCTGCGCGACATTGCCCTTCCACGCGGCCCCGCGTTCATTTGGGTGAGGCGCAGTGAGAGCGCGACGTCCTCCAAGTGGGAGCTTCCAGTCAGTGCACGGATGTGAGGCATGGGTATCGAGTGTTCAGCATCTTCCAAGCTGTCTTCATCAGGGGTAGTTGGGATTGATTGGTCGACAGAGTCAGTCTCCTCGTCTGTGTGATTCTCTAGTTGAGCAGGAGGATAGAGAAGACCACCAGTGCGCAAGGACATAGAAAGCAAGGAGACTGAAGATGTGTCTCGAGACACAGCGCGTGACCGCTCGCTCGAGGTGTCCCTCGTCGCCGCCGAGGGTATGAAATCAGTAACGCGGGAGACGCCGGATGAAGACGCTGCTTGAGCCTCGTTTTCTCGTTGACGGCGAATTTCATTCTCGCTGCGTGAGGATGCAGAATAGCTTTGCCGAGATTCTCGCCAGGATGACCAAAGCAGCTCGACCTCTCGGCGGAGCCGCGAATCGAGCAGCTGCAGCTCCTCGACACGTTGGCGAACAAGGACAGACAGCTCATCTTCCGCCTTCTGCCGGGCTTCATGTGATGTACTGCTGGCAAGCATCGCAAGGTGTTGAAACATGGGATGGGACGGTGTTTGCGGAGGTGGCGGGAAGAGAGCGGGTATCTTTGGTAGAACCGGCTCGAGAGCCAGGCTTGGAATGTATGGGTCGATAGGGGTTGTCGGGGTCGATTCGGGTATAAGCAGTGAGAAGGTGGATGAATACCGGGGAGATGTTTTGGATTCATCCATTGATACGCCTGTCTATCGTAACCTCGTCAGACAGCAGCGCTGAAGGAACATTCTCATGGTACTCACAACACAGCCAGGGACGCTCGTATTAACCTCTATCCAGCCATCAGCACTTTTCAGGACCTCTGTTTCAATCCAATCGTCGCTGGGAACAACAGGGCCCTCTGTGACACCGCTATCCAATGGCCAAGAGAGCTTCTGAAAGGTGCGGTATACAGGAGTACGGCACGCGAGGCACGTCAAGACTGTGGAGCACTTCACATAGCTTTCCTCGTTGGGAGGTGGCTGCACGGTAGATCGAGTCCTCATCGTCATGTCAACGTGAGTCTGGTGAGGAACAAGTAAGGATGGGCGGATTATGTGTGCAGTGGATGGCCAGACATACAATACGAATACCCTCCTCTCCTACGAAGATCCTCTTCCAGCCCTCCTCCGCCCTCTCCGTCTCAGTATTCCCATCCACGCTCTGTTGTTCATATAGCCTGACGTTCAGACATGGACATGCAAATGTTGGGTCTGCCATCAGGCATCAGGTTTGTGAGAGAGAGAGGACCGCAAATGTCGTAGGGAGAGTAACAGTACAAGCTGGGACATTGCCCCTGGCTCGCGCCCCCGCGAACGGAAGTTAATTTTTGAGCGCCCGGAAGTCGGCGGCTGATGACCATCGGAAGGGGCGCTCTGTGCAGAGCCTACGCAAATTGGTGTAACCTTACATCGGTAGCGATGAAGGGCATGTGATCGTAATGTGGTAAAATACATGATGTCAACCAGCAACTTGAGCGTACAAACCATACAGCTCTCTTCGGACCGTGTAATACACTTCACTGACATTACCTTCAACCTCGACTCGACCGCCTCCCATCTTCCGCACGGATACAACGTCGTTGTCTGTCCCTTCCTTACCTGCTTGGCTCAGTCCACAGATAAGCACACCTTCTCCTGCGAAGTCGGCAGTAATGCCCAATGCTGAAAGGCGAGCCTTCAGTGCAGTGAGGCGCAAGTCTCCAATGAGAGTGGTTTGGGGTAATATCTGAGGTGGTGCTGTCATAATGGCGCCCTGTGGCTCCTCAGCTCGCGCAGGTATCAGTGCCACACTAGTGGAATGCTCGGATGTCGTGGAAGCAGCTGGTTCCAACACAGGTATAGCGGAGCTTGCATTAAAAGCGATGTGTCCAGAAACAAATGCAACTTCATTGTCTTCAAACTGCGGGCCCCTGTTAATCGGAGCTGTTTGAGAGCACTTCAATGAACGCACCTTAGACATCTTCAAGGTGGAGAACAGAGCCTCTCCAATTGATATAGAGTAGCTGTGGGTATGTTCTCCGATCTTGATTTCTTCACCCACGGTGGGTGTGGATATCTCTCGGGTCATGGAGCGAATCTCCCCACAGGCTTCAATCAGTTCGTTCGTTGCTATTGTTTCGGCGGCAACGAGAATCTGCACTCATGTCAGGAGCAGAGGAGGGGATGATTGTGCAGAAGATTCACCATTTTTCTCGGATTGACCTGTGGAACTATCATCTTGGTAGCCCTGCCATCGTTCAAGCCTTCGAAGTCCACGAAAAACAATTTGCAACGTAGGTCAATCACATGCTCCTCGGTGATGAACTTCGATGGTGGTTCCGGAGGAGCTTTCTGCAAAGGAATGAGATACTTTGCGCATTCAAACGATCATCGCCCTTACTTGAGCCTCTTCCTCTTCCTGCTTCCTCTTCCTTGCCTCCTTAGCTTCTTGATTTTCTTCGGTCTCCTCTTCTTCTTCCCACTGCTTTCCCTTGCGCATCCAGGTCCCGATATCCAAGGTCTCGCCCCAAACGTCTACCCTTCTCCGCTTCTCCACGTATGGAAACATTCGATAACGTGTGCCTTGGGTTCCGCTCGATGACTTGAAGAAGGTAGCACGGGATACTTTGCCCTTCAGATAGATGTCAAAAGACAGCTGTTGTCGCGTGGCGTCCACCTCATCCTCTTCAGGGCCAGCAGCTTTGGCGCCGACGGCCCCTTCGGCATAAGGGCGGGACAATGTACCCTCAACCGTTCCGCCACCCAATTCCTCTTCGACTGCCAATTCGCTCGAAGCATCGCTCGCGTCGTCCTCGTCAGAGTCGCCTTCGTCGTCATCGTCGGCTTCAAGCAGTATCTGAGGTCGTGCAGCAGCAGCATCCGCAGCAGCCTTCTCCTTTGCGGCCTTCTCAGCATTTAAGTATTCTTCCAGCTCAGCACCCGCCAGCGGAACTTTGGCATTCATAGTCAGGGCCATCTTGCCACTCCCATGCACGACATTTCCAAGTCGACCCTTGCCCCACTTGGAGTCTTCAGGCTGATCACCTTCCCACAGATTCCAGAGGCTGCGAGCGAGCGTGCCCTTCTCAGCAATGTTAACTAGCATCACAAGGTTGTTACGAGAGCTGGCGAATGACTCGAACAGGGCTCGTGATGCACCGTAAGACATTGTCAGCGGTGTAGCGAGTACGACTTTCGGCGTAGATGAGGGTATTGCGGCAATCAGAGCTTCCGGGGTAGGGAATATCTGCAGGTGCCTGACAGACATTTAAGCATAAATGCGTGATCAGGAATATCAAAATCCTACCGGAATCGAAGAATCATATTGGCCAGCAATGCGTCCTCGTCTTCAACTTCCTCTTCATCTCTGCGATTCCGCCTCTTTCGCTTCTTCCCATCTCGTCCTACGGTGGGAACTTCACCTTCTCTTGTGATCCACCCACCCATCCATTCCATGAGCGAGCGCACGAACTGCACACAATCCTTGCCAGTGCGTGAAACCAGACAAAGAGGGGCACGCGTCTTCGCCTGTGTCCAGTGTTGGTCCAAAATGACGAGAAGCTCTAGCACACGAGTTGAAGCGTCCACTGGGATAAGCACGGAACTTGAGGACCGCAGGGTCTTGGTGATAGAATCTGACCTACATGTCAGATGAAGGAAGCTAGGACGTCCAAGAGCCACAAACCAAGAAAGGCCTCTTCACGTTCCCGTCTCCGTACACCGTTAACCCCAACTCGCTGGGCATCTGTGATGAGAAGATCTGGACGTCCCAATCCCTCCCCCACGCCAGCCCCACCCGGACGAATCAAAGCCGTTCCATCCAGATGCTGCTCCTTCATGTGATTCAATCCAACCGCGTACAGAAGGGTCCCGGACGATGCAGATCGCAGCTTCCAAAGCGTTCCCCCCAGAGTGTGAGACGCCGAGAATGCTGTGAGTGTAAGCGCTTGCAGCTTTCCGGTGAGGTGCGTTGCTTGAGAATACTTCAGCGTTGTGATTGAATCGAAAGCCTCCTTCACTTCTTCGGCGGTCGCAATAGCCTTGCGAAGAATTGAGGTGCCATTCTCCATCTTCACATCGCCGTCGCCAGAGTATTCCTCTGTAGGCTCGTTATCAACATCGACTTCAGCTCTCCAGCTTTCAACATCGTCCAACACCGCGATTCGTCCAAGCGCTTGTACGGGTAATGTCGCGAAGGCAGGCGCTGCTAGCCCAAGCCTTGCTCGTGCGTACGCATAGAGGCCAATATGTGGCAGCGAGGCGTGTGTGAAGAGGACCAGATCTATTTCAGGGGCATTGCTACCCAGGGTTCAAGCGAAAACGGGCATACATTTACATTCTGCATTCGTGTACAAGTGGTAGCTGGACATACCGTTCGAGGAGATCTAGGTACTCCGCCCACAGCCTCTTCGCTTGCCGTTCATCACCGTCTGATCCACGTCCCTCCACGTTCTCGCCTGCGCCAAGGCGCCAGTCAGGAGCGCCGCAGTCAAGCAGGACTCGGATGTCGTCAATTTGGAGCAAGTAGCAGAAGGCGGATGGTATCGAGGTAGACTGCGCAGAGCCGCACAGAGGGGTAAAGACAATCATAGTGAGACGTCAGAATGAGCCGAAGAATGTCGTCTACGTCGCATGGACCCTTTTTCAAATGAGTCCACGTCGGGCGAGACGTTGAGGGCGCTGCGGAGGACGGCCAGGACGTGAGGATGAGTCTAGTCGGTGATTACCGGAAGCGGGTACTTTAGGGCGAGCCACGGGGTGAGACCCAATCCCCACTGCCTCCTCATTCCCTCCGTGGTCGACCGCGCCTCTCGCCCAACTTTTGCATCCATCCATCCAACCTACATCGTCTTCAATCCCCCCTACACGTCCTTCACGACCTTCATCAACGCCAATTAGCTGTCTGCAATGGGTCTCTCTATCTCTAAGCTGTTTGCCAGCCTTCTGGGCAAGAGGGAAATGCGTATGTTGCTCTCTGTCCAGCCCGACGCGCGGCTCCGGCGCGACGGACCGTGAACGTGGAAGGCTCACACGATCGCTAGGTATTCTCATGGTCGGTCTCGACGCTGCCGGCAAGACTACCATCCTTTACAAGCTCAAGCTGGGAGAAATCGTTACCACTATCCCTACCATCGGTTAGTGTGGCATGCGATTTGACAATATACTATCGATACTGACAACGTGTCATCGATGTGTTTCAGGCTTCAATGTCGAGACTGTCGAGTACAAGAACATCTCCTTCACCGTCTGGGATGTTGGTGGACAGGACAAGATTAGGCCGCTGTGGAGGCATTGTGAGTAATCGCTTCACTGCTATCGTGTGCTTGCTATTTTCCCTAATTGGCAATTGCCTCATGGCACCCGCACCTTCCGCTTTTGTGTAGCCGCGTGCTGACCATGTTATCTTTCCGGCATAGACTTCCAGAACACTCAGGGCATCATTTTCGTCGTCGACTCCAACGATCGCGATCGTGTGACCGAGGCACGGGAGGAGCTCCAGCGGATGCTGAACGAGGATGAGCTCCGCGACGCCCTCCTGCTCGTCTTCGCCAACAAGCAGGATCTGCCCAACGCAATGAACCCCGCTGAGATCACCGACAAGCTGGGTCTCCACGGGCTGAGGCAGAGGACTTGGTACATTCAGGTACGTCGCCACATAGTATCTTTACGAGACTGCTTCCGAATATTGACGAACAACTCCACAGGCTGCATGCGCAACGTCCGGTGATGGCTTGTACGAGGGTCTCGAGTGGCTCTCCCAAAACATCAAGAAGCGCAGTACCTGAGCGTCACATCGTCGGCTGCCTGATCATCTGGTTCACGGTCGTATACAACCTGTCGTTCCTCCAGTATTATTCTATCATGCCTGTTCTCCGCTCACCGCACGAACTAAAGCCGTGTACGAGAAAAACGTTTCCTTCCTGTGCTCATATCCCCCGCACTTAGCCGTCTTTGGACGTCGTCTCAGTCCCCACCTTTCGCCCCTGCATCGTGTCGTGTCATGTTCTCTTGGCTTGGTTCTTCCTCCGATCAGTTCAAGAGCTGGCCTCTCGTTACCTGCGCGTACTTTACGCTCCGTAAATGATAATAGAGAAACGTTTGCGCGCAGTTCTGCTTCTCAGGGGATGTCGAAGGCCACCTTTAGAGCGAGAGATTGGGTTTACACAACCATGGCTACTGAGCATGAAATGGTATGCTGATACTGATGTATATGCGCATCTTTCTGCGCCTATCCGAGCAGCTGAGACACTTGCACTGCTTCTCTGCGACGCCTCTCTGCCCTTTCTCGCTCGGCAGCCACACGACTCTGTGCTCCTCCACGAGCAAGCTTGTTCAACAGCTCATACAGCATTTTGGGTTGCACGTTCGCGTAGGGACCTTGCGGTGGCCTCCTCGAAGTAGGTTGCATGTACGTCTGTGTGGCGTTCTGCAGTATAATGGACGACAGCTGAAGCGCTCCGTGAGCAATGGAAGGCGCGATGCATACAGGAAACTGCCTACCGTGCGGAATACGCCAAACCGGAGCTCCATGCCAGGTCTACCGCGCTTTCCGAATTCTCCTTCCAGGAAGTCAACATCCACCAGGAGGTTTGCGATCGCCAGGTCGTTGAGCGCCTTGACGTTTGGTCCGACCAGGAAGCCCTGTACAGCTCGCTGTGAGCATGCTGCCTCTCGCTGTGTGCGAACACATACCATAAAGTAGTTGCCGATATAGTCCATCGCATCGTCGTAGAGGCGTTCCCTGAGTTCCTCGCTAGCGCCGAGCGAGTCGACGACAGTGAAGAGCCAGTTGACGAGCTCGTACAGGAACATGCTCGGGTTCTTCTCTGGCTGTGCTGGGATCCAGTTGTACTCTGCCAGGTCAAAGAAGTCGTCCAGCTTGGACCGGATCAGGCTGCGAAGCCGATCGAATGCCTGATTCAGTAAGCCCTGCAGCGCGACGGGGTTCAGCCGCAGGGAGGATCCGCCAGAACGGGCGCGCATGCTCGCGAGCTGCTTTTCGAGCTCGCGGGTGCCGTTGAAGAGTCGTTCGATATTTACGATCACTTGAGCGACCTGGGACGGCTGGTTGAGTCGGCTGAGTCGTTCGGCAGACTTGCGAGCGATGCTGTGTTCGAGGAAGACTTCCAAGCTCTGTCGAAGCGGTAAGCATATATTCTCATGTTGGAACTTAGGACCACACCTTTCGCAACAAATCATCCACATCACGTCGATTATCAAGACCACCTTCAAGGAAGGAGTAGAACTTGTCGATAAATGTTTGGAACTGAGTTATATGTCAGCACAATCCTCGACAGTGCTCACCGCAGACTCACATCAACACAACACAGCGGGAAGAAACGCGAGAACGGCATGGCGATGGGAAGATCTTGTCTATCGAGCACGTCAGAGACCATTCTCGATGAGGAATGAGCCAGCGCACTGTGAGAGCTCCTGCAGTTCCTCCGCGTCAAGCCAGCAGATACCAAGCACCCGGGCGACCTCCTCGTCGTTGTCGATCATCATCGGCTGAAGGTCGTCCTGCATCACGATCTGCGCTTCTGGTCAGCGCTTTTCTTCCCAAAAGGAGATAGGGTACGCACATCCTCGAACGCCTGCTTGTACTTGTCCTGGATGATCGTGACGTAGCGCTCGAACAGCTTGAAGAGGAGGGTGTGGATCTGCGTCGTGTCGTAGCCATATCCCTGTCATTAACATTAAGATGTGATCTCCTAAGAGCAGGGTAAGAACATTACCTCGAGCGCCTGCGCCCAGTTCCCCACGAGCGCCCTGCACCCCTGCAGGATATCCTGATCCCTCTCGTCCCTAATCCCGCGCTCGACAGCCTCACACACCCTAGGGATGACGCTATCAAACAGCTCCTCCACATCCTTGTGCGAGCGGAAACTCGAGCTGGCCGTCGTGCGCATCACGTGCGCCTCGATGATGAAGAACCCAAGGAGCTCGTTCAGGAGGTCTGGGAGGGTCTTGGTGAGCTGCGAGGAGGAAGAGAGGCGCTGGGCGAGGATGAGCGCAGCCTGCGTCTTGCGGTCCTCTTGGTAGGTCGTTTGCATCTCTTCCAGTTGACCCATGGCGGTGTGAATCAGGATGCACTGGTAGAGTGGCTTGAAGTCGACCGTGATCTGGTCGTTGTTCACCGGATCGACTGCCAGATATGAGCCACTCTTCCCGTGCCTGGGAAAGGACGATACTCACAATCAATGCGCTCATTGACAGCCCCCTCCGCAGCGCTCCCCACGCCCTTACTCCTCCCGACGCCCTCCTTCTCCCTCCTCCCCCTCCAGCGCCTCGACCGCTGCTCGACAGCCTCTAGCCCTAAACTGCCCACAAGGCCGCTCGACTCGCGGATCTCGAGCAGCCAGGACTTGGTAGACTCCGTCACGGCCGTCTTGATCTGCGCGCGGAGGGAGGGGAGCGAGCTCAGGAGATGGGTGAAGAAAGGCGTTTGGGAGAGCTGGGACGGCGGGAGGGATTGGATGTCGTCCAGTGACTGCCAGGGCGTCAGTACCGCAATAGGGAGGTATATTCCCAAGGCGCACTCGTAATGCAGTGTAATACCGGCCGTTCTTAACCATGTCACCCACTCGGTTCACGAGGTCCAGAACGCGCAGACACGCCTGAAGCGTGTCGATCGCCTCGTCGAGGTTATTCGCCGTTTTCTTCGCTTGCTGCAGCGCCTTCTTCTTCTTGACGAGCCCGTTGCCGACCTCGCTGACGCTCGAGTCCATCTCGCTGATCCTCCCCCTCAGGTTGGCAGTGTACGAGCGCACGGTGAGCAGGGTCGAGACCGAGCTGACAAAATCCTGATAGTTGTCCCCGCATATCCGTTCGATCTCGGCCTCTTTGCTCTCTATCAGCCCGCTCAGCGTGCGCAGGAACGCGTCCTGCCGCCCGGACTCGTGCACGGACTTGATGATGGGGGCGAGCTGCTCGAGGTTCTCGGACGGCGAGGACGAGTCGAGCAGGTTGATCTGTGGAAGCGATGGTTACGGCTCCGTTGTGCAGCTCATGTGGGCGCTTACCTGCTGCAGCTGCTGATCGATGTCCTGCTGGGTGAACTGCGGTCTCTTGGTCCGTGGCGGCATTTCTACAATTTCGCTCGCAGTACAGTACAGTAGTCAAGTGAGTGTACAAATCGCGTGCCTCTGATGTAGTCAGGGACTGTAACACGGTGGGCCAGGCTGCGTTTCATCAGCTTCACCGCTCACGTGGTCCTCCCAGCCGGCTATCGAGCGCGAATTCACGTGCCGTGACCTTACAGCGCGGATCCCGCCTTCCCCGCATCAACGGTCTGAGCCGGGAGACTGCATCCCGGCCAGATCCTCTTAAACCCCCAACCCCGCGATCTGGCGGCTCTCTCTCTTTCTCTTGTATCCCCTTGGCCCACTTTCTTGGTTCTTTTCTCTGCAAGGAACGATGTTCAGCTCTCTTGCCCCATCTGCGACTCGCGCGGCGCGCCTAACTGCTAGCAGGCAGGCATTGCGCTCGATCTCCCGGTAAAGCAAAGACCATGTCAGATCGGATCATGTTCTAACCAAGTCCACACGCAGGTCGATCTCTTCGAGTGCGGTAAGATGCGAGCCTCCCCTCAACTCGCTGCACACCTTCACCGACGAGGAGGAGATGCTTCGCGAGTCTGGTACGTCGCCGCATTCCCCTCTCGCCCTTCCCTTGCTCACTCGGCCGCGGGCTGCCCGCAGTTCGCCGCTTCGCCCAAGACGTCGTCGGCCCCAAAGTGAGGGAGATGGACGAGAACGAGAGCATGGACCCGGCGATCATCAAGGGCTTGTTCGAGCAGGGCTTGATGGGCATCGAGACGAGCCCGGACCTCGGTGGCGCAGGGAGCAGCTTCACGAGCGCCATTATCGCTATCGAGGGTGTGTATTCCCCAGTGCTGGACTTGCGTAGAGAGTCTGATGCGTGCTTGTGTGACAGAGCTCGCCAAGGTTGACCCGAGCGTGTCCGTCATGTGCGACGTGCACAACACGCTCGTCAACACCATCTTCCGCACGCGGGGTACCAAGGAGCAGCAGGAGAAGTACCTACCCCGCCTATCCGAGGGCACCGTACGTCCTCCACAATGTCATATATTGCGTGGGTCTGACAGAGTGTGTAGCTTGGATGCTTCTGCCTGAGTGAGCCGGCGTCTGGTTCGGACGCGTTCGCTCTCCAGACGCGGGCGGTCAAGCAGGGCAACAAGTGGGTGCTCAGCGGGTCCAAGATGTGGATCACGAACAGCTACGAGGCTGACATCTTCCTTGTACGTCCCCTCCCACTGTCCCGGTGAATGCATGATGCTGAAAGCCGCGGCAGGTCTTCGCGAACGTCGACTTCTCCAAGGGGTACAAGGGCATCACCTGCTTCATCGTGGAGAAGGACATGGGCGTCAAGATTGCAAAGAAGGAGCAGAAGCTGGGCATCCGTGCGAGCTCGACGTGCACTGTCGCCTTTGACGAGGTCGAAGTGCCGGAGGAGAACATTATGGGCGGGGAGGCTGCCATCGGGCAGGGGTACAAGGTGCGCTCCTGCCCTCTGTGCCATGCATGTTCTGCAGCTGAGTATAATGCAGATCGCCATCGAGATCCTGAACGAGGGCCGGATCGGCATCGCCGGGCAGATGGTCGGCCTCGCGCAGGGCGCTTTCGACAAGGCCGTACCGTACACGTACGAGCGCAAGCAGTTCGGCAAGCCCATCGGCGAATTCCAGGGGATGCAGTTCCAGATCGCGGCCGTCGCGACGGAGATCGAGGCCGCGCGTCTGATGACGTACAACGCTGCGCGCCGGTGCGTCTTTTAAGCTCCTTTGCAGAACCAGAGCGTTTGACTGAAGCCCGGAATAGAAAAGAGGAGGGCAGGGAGTTCCTCAAAGAGGCGGCGATGGCAAAGTACTATGCCTCGGTCGTCGCGCAGAAGGCGGCGGGCGCAGCGATCGAGTGGTGCGGCGGTGTCGGCTTTACGCGCGAGACGGGCATCGAGAAGTACTGGAGGGATAGCAAGATCGGCGCCATATACGAGGGGACGAGCAATATCCAGCTCCAGACGATCGCAAAGATCTTGCAGAAGGAGTACCAGCAGTGAGCGGGTGCGGCCAGCGCTGCACTTGGAAGGTCAGAAGTCATGTACATCTACAACTATCGCGATCGCATTGTCATATATGGTAATCCGGTGGAAGCATGTGGGGCAAACATGAGCACGTGGGCGGAGCTCGTCTCTTCCGTGAACGAGGCAATGTCACGAAGCTCGTAGAAGTGTCGCGGAACTTGCCGGAAAATGACCATCCACGATACGTCTGACAACTTCGGTGCGAGTAGTCGCCTTTATCTCAACCATTAACGGAGGCTCTCGGAGTTATCGCTCTGCCCGCCGCGGCTTGGAAAGATCAGCTCTGTCGTTGGAAGCTGTATCGAACCTTCGACCACCCCAGTTCGCCATTCTTCGTCCGTTCTTTCTCACTTCTACCACCTGTGGCTTCAAATGTGGCGACATTCTCAGCAGTCTGGGGCACTTGACGATGGTGCTCGGTCTTCGTCTGGCTGTCACAAATCCGCCTGTTCGGTTCGACGATGTCTTATAAGTGCTGCCTCCTAGGACAGAAACGGCGTGGACTCCTTTTCCATTCCCCTCTGCCTGACGTGTCTACCTCTGAACGATGTCCTACTCTAATCCCTCTGTCATCGAGCCTACGTTCTATCCGGCTGTCGTGGACAAACAATGTCGCGACAAGAGCGCGTTCTTCGTGTACGCCTTCCCCTCGAAAGTGGACGACAGCAAAGCTCCGGATGTCGTCGCCTACGGCGGCGGGATGGTGCAAATCTACAATAACCCGTACAATGACCCGTGAGTTTGCTCAGACAGGAGGCGGGGATGCAGCTGATGAGAGAGCAGGAAGCTCTCCAGTAAGCAAGCCGAGTGGCATCCGCGTGTAGTCGGGAAGCTCGTCCAGCCAACGGGCATGACCCACGGCGACGTGACCGGCAATGGGTATAACGACAGTGAGCTTGTCCTTCTGCGATGAGGGATGCTCCACTGACTTGCTGTAGTCATCATCGGAGACATGATCGGCACGTCGCTCAACGCGATCAACGAGGATGGCGGTCGCATCAGCTGGTTCATGAATCCGGGGACGTCCAAGTCCCGCGAGACCCAGTGGATGCATCGTGAGATTGGCAGAAACGCCGGCAACTTCTGCGTGGCAGGTCAGACTGCTTGTCTCCTTCCGTGTAGAGGCACTGACCGGCTGTCACAGCCGGTCATTTCACCGACCCGTTCAAGCTGCAAGTCATGTCATTCCCGTTCTCCTCCAAGAACACGAAAATCAATCCCAGCCTTGCCGATATCCCAGTGCCCGTCGTCATCTTCACCTGCCCCGACAATCCCAAGACGGCACAGTCGTGGCCATCCGCTGTGGCGAACGAAGGCTCCTTCTATGCGATCAAGGACGTCAAGGTCATCCCTTCGTCGACGTATGGCGGTCTGGACAAACTCCTGATCGGCAGCCACGAGGGCATCAGCTTGATGTGGTACGATGGCGAGAGTTGGGTGGTCGAATGCGTTGCACCCCTCTTGCGGCCAGAGAGCAAGTCGCCCGAAGGCATTCTAGCCTTTGCCTACGGTAAGGCGGGGAAGGATCCAATCGCCTACATCGTCGCGGCTGAGGTGCGTCAACTCGTCAACTCGGCTTCAGAGTCTGAATACCTCTCACCAGGGTCCCGATTTCTGTTTGACTGTTCATGTCAAGGACACGCAGACTCCGGCCGACGGGCTGATCACGCGCAGCCCGTGGAAGAAGCTTGTGCTGGACCACTTCGATCGTCTGGAAGTTGGCAGACAGATCGGCTCCTTCCACGACGTTATCTGTGCTGACTTCGATGGGGACGGCGTGGACGAGTTCATCGTGACCATTGAAGTAGGCTGCTGCCGTAAGTGCGGTTCTATGGGCTCTTGAGCGTGGCTGATGACTTGCGCTAGATCATGAATGTAAGCTGGCAATGTATCCAGTAATCAATGACGGCTTACACCGCATGTTGCAGATGAAGTCGGTGGCTTGTGGTACTATAAGCCAATCGATCTTCCCAACGGCAAATGTGCGAAATGGAGGATAGGCGGCGTCATGTCTGGACATGGACATACTTGCATAGGAGACTTCAGAGCCAGCAGCACTCTGGTGAGTGTCGAGAACAGGATCGAAGATACTCTGGCTGACTGTCACTCTGGGACATCGTCAACATGAGCGTTACCATGCCGTCTCACCAACCCATGATAGAGCTTCTTGTCAACGCGAAAAAGACCACGATTCATTCTATCTCCGCGACCCGCGTCCGCAATGAAGTTGTCTTGCATGTGCCCGAACGCGGAAAGATGAAGGGATTCGCCGAGGTGCCGCTTCTTGGCGTTGGCAACACCAACATCACCCTCGTCCTGCTTCCGGCTGGTCATTCCTGCAATTGCCCACATGGACTCGGCATCGGCATCAAAGTCCTCGATGGTGCAGTGTCATGGTCTGAAAAGGGAAAGCGCATGACGCGTACCTGTGTCACGGAACCGAAGCTCCAGACGTCAGCTCTTGTCAACTCTTCGGACGATCTGCTGTTCGCGGATAACGAAGATGGTGCGATGTTTCTGATGTTCACACCCAACGGCGACGGAGAGCCCGGTCCCTACGATGACATGCCAAAGATCGTCGTCCGCAATCTTCTGCCGGAATACATGCCTGAGGACGTGCGAGCATTGCAGTTCCCATTCATCCGTGTTGATAGGCTTGACTGGGGCAAGGATGACCCGAGGTTCGAAAATGCTGAATTCTAGTACGTGACCAGTTACGGCCTAGAAGTGCATGTCTAAAGGATTGACAGCAATTGCACGGGCATCCACATTCGTCGGAACAACAATGCCGATGACGTCGTTGTGCACATGCAATTGTGGACTGCGGGAGTTGGTGAGCTCTGCCTCCAATAGCCCCCCGTCGGCTCCTCATGTATCGACCAGCTGTTGACTGTGGTCTCCACAACCATGACGACAAGTCCTTCTGCGAGGTGCATTATTGTCTCTTCAACGGTACAGGCAATGCGGGGATGTGGTGGGCAGGCCATGAAGAGCATCGTCCATCGGAGTCGCCACTGGATCGTGGCACTTTGAACCACATCGTGGTTCCCAGTCACGCGGAGCATGGCCCTTTGTGGGACATTAACGAAGATGGGTCGCCTACACATCGACCAGACGGCACGATTTCCTATCCATGGCATGCGTGGTTGGCAGGACAGGCCGAAGATCTGAACAAGAACTTCCCAGGTTTGAAGCGGAGTTATGATGTGTGGATGGCGTTCGAGTTCCCGGCTGCAAGCATCAGGAGGCTGGCCGAGAAGAAAGCAGCAGGAGCCAATGCATGAGATATATGACAAGATTATCCACAAGTTGATCACAATTTATAATGTGTTGTCGTCGTAGCCCGTTACTTGTTTGTCGGAGGTGTAGGGCCAAGGCAAGAGACTGCGCGTCACGGCACAGTCACGTGTCATAATTTTGGCCGCGTCCTCGGGGCGGAACCGTCATGACAGTCGCGTCGCGGCTGCACTCCATCTTGATCTCACTATCCTTCTGTCATGAAACTTGGTCAATAAACCACTATGCCTCTTCCCCGCGCCACGTCCGACAGGACGGGCACGTCTGCTAGATCCACCCTTGTTCAGCCCATGATAACGTCGGTATTTGCTCCTGGACGAGCAACTGCTGCAAGCAAGAATGGCGCTCACGCCAAGCATTCATCCATGAAGAAAGCGCCCATAAAGGACCCAGCTCATAGGAAGTCGAGGAAGAGGAAGATACTGTCGGACAAGAGTAATGAGCAGGATCCAGATAAGACGTTGGTCGAGCTGGATGCATCCGTATGTCGAACTATATCCCGCTCATTGACGCCGCTGAGCCCCCTCCAGACACTCTCGCGTGCCGCAGGGCATAGAGCATATACGACGCCGATTCCTTCCGCAAAACGTAGAAAGCTCCACGACGGAGAGTATCTGGAGGTCTCGCCCGACAGTGCTGCTGGCAATACCACTCTGGTCGTCACACCGGACAGTGTTCGGGACAAGGTGGATTTCTATGCATGATCCTTGATAGCTCTGACTGAGTGTTCCCTAAGGGTGCCTTCGATAGCCCTTCCGGAATATCTGACAAGACAACGCCATGGACGGAGCTGGAAAAAGCCTGGGAGGGGCAGCAGCCTGTCTCCGCTTCGGCTATGTTTCCGAGCGACACGATGTCACAAACGTCTCTGGGCTCTTTCGGATTCTCTCTACAGCGGTATTCTACCACCCAGTCAAGTGGGCCTTTTCGGAAGCATGTCTTCTCCATCGCTTTCGAGGAGGAGGACGATCTCGATTTCGATGCATCCACCCTTCCCTCTCAGGTTACCGCGGCAGTTCGTCCCGGCAGTCCTGCTAAGTCTGCGATCAGCTCATCGCGCTCTCCTTCTCCCATTCTACTTTCACCGACCAAACTGCATGTATCGCAAACCAGGCCGCCCACACGGCTGCCGATTTCTCGTCTTTTAATGCCTGCTCGACATCTAGTTGTACCATCATCTCAAACACAACCCATGGCTCCTCTTTCACCCTCCTCCCAATCCAACATTGTCATACCTTCTTCGCAAACGCAACCAATATCTTTACTGTCTCCGGCCTCATCACGCACAACCAACAATTTCATACCATCTTCGCAAAGTCAACCAATCTTGCCGCTTTCTCCCTGTTCTTTATCGCAAGCACTTCGATTACAAAGATCTCCAAGAACCATCACCAAAACATTTACGCTCTCTTCACAACCTATTGAGAATCTCAACTTTCTGGACGCAACCGAAATGGACGCCCCGCCTACTCTTGACAAGATCATCGTACCACCGGTGGACCAGACGCATCCACCGAGCTCACCTACCTCAAAACGAACTAAGGCTACTCAATCCACTTCCCGGCATCGCACTTCATCCACCTCGTATTACGGCGATTCAGTCGCCTTCACCTTGCCACCCTCCATGCCCGGCACTTCAGTAGTGTCCGGAAGCTCGCCAGAACGGATATCTGAAGCCACGTCGGCGCTTCTCGACAGCTCGATCGCGAGGAAGCTGTTCCGTACTCTCGAAACCGAGCCTGCCGAGCTGGAGGATGTCCTCTTGGACAATGCACTGTCGAAGGTCCGCTCGCCGGGTGTACTGTCAGATCGAGCTGCAATCGAAGAAAATGCAGCCGCGCCAGGCGTCGTGCCCACCTCCACGGTGTCGAACGAAAATGCGACGATGGCGTTCACGATGCCTCCCTCCATTCCCACAGACACCCTAGCGGTTGATCTGGCTGATTATCTGCCACTGCTAGACCCATAATTCCGGGTGGGATTGTGTGCAGGCGCTGTTTGTGAGACCGACGCCGCAGAAGTATTGCTATATGGAGAATACATCATCGTACATCATCGTTTGCTTCGTCCCGGACGATGTGCTAATTCTGTCAATGTCGCCCATACGTTCCGTAGAGATGTTCATATTTACAAATTTGATGGACGATTACTCCGTTGACTGCAATGTATCCGGCGGATAAGCTTCGGCCGAATTCCTCGCGTGCCTGATTCCGAAAGAAGGGTGGGCAAACAGGCCGTCAAGGTTCGAGTGATTGGCTCGCGCTTTGCACCCGCGTCGGTAAATAGGCTTGCAGTGACGTGTGTCGCCCGGACGCCACACGCATGATTGTCTCCCCCCTCCCCTTCTCGTACACTGTAGGCGAGAAAGAGCTGCCGATTTGAGCTCGCGACGCCCTCGAAATACTTCCAAGCGGCTACAGCGCGAGGCAGCTAATACCTTCACAGTCAATAGCGTATCTGTAAGCGGAGCAGGAATTTCCACGCTTTTCCTACGAATGTCGACATCATTGTCCAATGTGGAGGGGATCGCGACTCGGAGCTCTACCCGGTATCGCTCCGGGCATATAAATCTCCGTTGGCGCACGCTTGCTGCTCCCCCTGCTTGCCTACCGCTGTATCTCTACGCCCCGAGCATTCACAGACCTTCGTCCCGCACCTTTCTTGCAAACACTAGACAAAATGCCGTACCACGAGACCGTCACGCTCAACACGGGCGCTATCATGCCGACCGTCGGGCTGGGCACCTGGAAGTCTGCGCCGGGGCAGGTTGAGCACGCGGTCGAATTTGCCCTCAAGAACGGGTACAAGCACATCGATACGGCGTACGACTATGGCAATGAGGCTGAGGTCGGGCAAGGCATCAAGGCGTCCGGCGTACCCAGGAGCGAGATCTTCCTCACGACCAAGCTGCCGAATTCCCAGCATGGGACTCCCGAGAAGGCGCTAGAGGAGAGCTTGGCTGCCCTGGACACGTACATCGACCTGTGGCTCATGCACTGGGTGTGTGAGAACATCTGAGAAATATATAGAATATGCTGACCTGCTCGTACAGCCCGCCCCGATGAAGCACGGCAGGCCCGACAGGTCGCTTAACTGGATTGACACGTGGAAGAAGATGGAGGCGATCTATGAGAAGAACAAGGATAAGGTCCGGGCTATCGGTGCGTCCTGAATTACCCTTATTCGGGGGGTTTCTGATGAGAAGTGCAGGCGTCTCCAACATTGGCGTCAAGTACCTCAAGGAGCTCCTGAAGGAGGCCAAGATCGTCCCTGCTGTCAACCAGGTTGAGCTTCATCCGGTATGTTCATTGTGTATGAACAGAAAGATCTTGTTCTTACATTCCTTGTGCAGTCCTGCGCCCAGGAAGCGCTCGTCCAGGAGTGCCTCAAGGATGGGATCATCGTCACCGCCTACTCGCCGCTTGGCTCCGATAACTCGCCGCTGCTGAAGGACCCTGTCGTGTCGAAGATCGCTGCCAAGTACAACGTCCCGACCGCCAACGTGCTCATCTCGTTGCAGGCGAACCGGCCGGGCGTGACGGTGTTGCCCAAGTCGGTGACGAACGCGCGGATCCTGGCAAACTTCAAGATCCTCGACCTGACCGACGAGGAGATCAAGGAGCTCAACGCCATCGACGAGACGAGGCACTTCCGTGCGTGCAAGCCCCACTGGACCGGCTGGGGTTCGCTCGGCTGGGAGGACCAGGAGTGAGTGCGAGACAGATTGGAGGTGATCATTGCTGCATCTGTGCATCCCGAAACAGGGAAATTAAATCAAAGATCTGATGTAGTAGCAGTCGGTCCCTTGCGCCAGGGTGTCAGGGATATATAGATGCTGCAAACAGTGAAAATGAGCCTGACGGGTGGTAGCCGAAGCTGAGGCAGAAGTGTCGGAGGACCCTGTTGCCGAAGCCGAGGGGTCCTCTCTCCACATCGCCGTCATGTCACGAGCGGAGGCCGTCCGCGGCCATACTATGGACCGACTGGCTACCAACTTCAGCTGGTATTAATCGCTGTCCCCTCTCTTTTCTCTTCTGATTCGCCTGGTAAACTGTTGTGGTTCGAGAAGATCATGTCGAACGGCGCTCATTACATCGGCATCGACGTGTGAGCCAGCGCAGTATCACCCCAAGAGTGCACTGACCCTGTGCATAGCGGCACCGGCTCAGCCCGCGCTGCGTTACTCGACGCCTCCGGGAAGCTCGTCGCGGACAGCACGCACGAAACGCGCACATGGCGTGACTCGCGCGACGCCCGGATCTTCGAGCAGTCCACGTCCGACATCTGGGCGGCCATCTGTCGCTGCTGCCACGAGGTGCTCAAGTCGAGCGGGGTCGCCCCGGAGGAAGTGAAGGGCGTCGGGGTGGACGCGACGTGCTCCCTTGCAGTCACAGATGAGAACGGCTCGCCCGTATGCGTCACGGGTGGGAAGGAGTGCGGGGGTGGTGGAGAGAGGAATATCATCCTCTGGGCAGACCATCGGGCGGAGGACGAGGCGGGGCTCATCAATAGAACGGGGAGCAAGGTGCTGGAGTATGTGGGTGGAACCATGAGTGTGAGCAAGCACTTCTATGCTCATATATTGATAGTAGCTGATATGGTGGCCAGCTCGAGATGGAGATCCCAAAGATTCTCTGGCTTAAGAAGCACATGCCCGCGGAGCAGTTCTCTAACTGCATGTTCTTCGATCTGCCTGACTTCCGTGTGTCAACCTGTTTCAGGCTTTTCGGCGTCGATTGACAAACTGCAGTGACATACAAGCTCACCGGCTCGCTCGCGCGGTCCAACTGTTCCCTGGTGTGCAAGTGCTCTTTCGTCCCCGTCGGCGTGGCGGGCTCGGAAGGCTGGAACGCACAATTCCTCTCCCAGATAGGGTTGGACGACGTGGTAAAGCGGGAGTACCAGCCTCTTGGCGGCACGCCCGGGAAGAACGGGCTGATTCTCACTGCTGGCCAGCCCGTGGGCACCGGGTTGAGCGCACAGGCAGCGCAGGAACTGGGGTTGAAGGAAGGCACCACCGTCGGGAGCGCTGTGATCGACGCGTACGCAGGGTGGATCGGCACCGTCGCTGGGCGGTACACGGAAGGCAGCCAGGGCGCGCTCAGCCCCCAGCCGAAGCTGGGTGACTCGAGGGGCCGCCTTGCGGCTATTGCGGGCACCAGCACTTGTCATATTGTCCAGAGCGAGCAGGGCGTATTCGTACCCGGCGTGTGGGGGCCGTATAAGAATGCGGTCTTCCCCGGGTGGTGGATGAACGAGGGAGGCCAGAGCTCTACCGGACAGGTATGCCCTTCTCTCGTAGGACTAGTGATCCCGATTGACTTTGAGCGCAGTTGATCGACTTCATAATTACAACCCACCCGGCATACGACGAGCTGAAGAAGCTGGCCCATAACAAGAAGACAAACATATTTGATGTACTGGCGGAGACGCTAGAAGATCTGAAGAAGGAAGCTGGCACTACGAGTTCCACGTATTTGACAAAGGACCTGCATTTCTACCCGGATTTGCATGGTAAGAAGTATCTAGCTTCTGGCCGATTCAATGCTAATCTCAGCGCAGGCAACCGCTCTCCTCTGGCGGATCCCCGAATGCGCGGCTCGATCGTCGGTCTCGCGCTCGACAGCGGTCTGGGCGACCTCGCGCTCAAGTTCAACGTCACGCTGGAAGCGATCGCGCTACAAACGCGGCACATTATCGAGGAGATGAACACGCACGGCCACAAGGTCGACTCGATCTACATGTCCGGCAGCCAGGCGAAGAACGCGGCGCTCATGCAGCTCCTCGCGGATGTGTGCAATGTTCCTGTTATCCTGCCCAATTCGCCGTCTGCGGCTGTGGTTGTGGGTGCGGCGATGTTGGGCAGGTTCGCGGCGGACGTGGCAGCGAGGAGTGGGGATTTGAAGACGCAGGACGAGGCGGAGAAGGTCAGCGAGCAGACGAAAGAGGACCTGTGGCAGATCATGGTCGACATGACCCAGCCAGGCACGAAGGTATCACCGTCCAGCTCACCTGCGGACAAGAAGCTGTTGGACGCGAAGTACCTCATCTTCCGGCAGGCGATTGACATCCAGAGGAGCTGGCGAAAGCTCATGGAGGATGCAGCGAAATAACTAGAGACAGCAGCGTAACACGATGCAAACAACGGAATGGAATGTACTCTTGCAGGCCGTGGTGATAAGGGAAGGGACAGGAACGGCACGACAGGCGCAGATAACATGCGCCGGAAGTTGTGGATGGTTTGCAATCATGGATGCTCATAGACGCCATGGAAATGATGCATACATGCAACACGCATATATTTTGTAGACCCCTACTACTGCTAGCAACCCCCAGCTCATACCTCCCGAACAACCTGTGTACCACGGAGAAGACCAGTCTGGAAAAAGAAAGATGAGCGGGATTCTGAGCCAGAAAGTACATTATACGAACCCTGCGCGCAGCAATAAGACCGACTTTCTGACCGGGCACGGCCTGGCGGGAAATGGTGGAGGCCTTGCCGATATGCTGATGGTTTCCACCACCGTGAGGATGGTCGACGGGGTTCATTGCCACACCACGAGTCCTGGGCCAGCTGTAACGCTTTGCCTTGTACTTGTGGAATGCACGGCCAGCCTTCAGCAGGGGCTTGTCCATACGCCCACCACCAGCAACGATGCCGACGGTCGCGCGGGCAGAGCCGACAATCGTCTTCTTCGCACCAGAGGGGAGGCGGATGCGGGTCTTGCCACCATCGGGATCCTGACCGATGACGGTCGCGGATGTACCGGAGGTACGGGCGAGCGCACCACGGTCACCGGCGTGCTCCTCGACATTGCAGATGATGGTACCTTCCGGCACCTGGGAGACAGGGAGGACGTTGCCGACAGCCAGCAGTGCCTTCTTGCCGCAGTAGACGAAGGAGCCGGTAGACAGACCCTCAACGGCGATGAAGGTCTCCTCGCGCAGCTTGTACCGGTACGGGTCGCGGAAAACGACGCGGGCGAGGGGAGCACCACTGAATATGCAATTAGCTTTTCCTTTCAGGTACGCAGCAGTGGAATCGGGCGCACCGGCCAGAGTCGTGGATGATGTCCTTCACAATGCCCCGGATGTACCCATTACGCTCAGCAAAGTCGAGAGGACGGAGCTTCGCCGGGTTCTTGTTGTGATGGGTGTGGGACTTGAAGATAGCGTGCGAGCGCCTCTGAGCGCGAATGACCCGACCCATTGTGTGTCCTAGGAGGATATAGGAGTTAGTATTTGTTGCGTTCCAGCCACGATATTTCCAAGAGTAAGAGCTGCACGTTGGCCGAGTCGACTGAAGTGCATCCATCCATTCCAGCACCCATCCACCACACAACCCATCAATCGTCCCCTTTCACATCCTCCCTTGCATGCCCTCGACATCATACAGCCCTCCAACGTTCATGTAGACACAAATTCAGACAGAATACTCACAGATATCGCCGGTGGGAGGTCTCGAGGTCGATAACCAAAGACTTTCAGACGGCGACAGCGACGACCTCGAATGCGAACGGAAGCATTCCGTCCTTCCCCACGGAAGCGAAAGACGAGCAGCTTGGCCTATCGCCGAGACCCCATCAAACTATCGCCGATATCACTCAGCTTTATTGCCGATATTTATCACCGAGCCCCTTCGCGCTATGGCCGAACCTTGCCAGCGGTATCGCCCAGCTCTATCACCGAGGGCACTATGGCCGACTGAGCTTGTATCGGCCAACCCCTTATCACCGACCCAATCTTTGGATGTGGCCGACCCTGGTGAGCTCTATCGCCGACGACCATCACCCAGCAGTCTTTATCACTATCGCCGAGCCGCATGGACCACCTCATTAACGCCGTCGCGCGTATGCTTGGGCTTCAAGTCGACTGGTTGGCGCCTAGAGTGCCGTACTGCATTTGCTCGCTTTCTTGCAAGCGCCTGCCTAGATCTTCCCCATTCTATCTACATATGATGGCCGGTGAAAGCACAGACTTGTCCGGGATGGTTGAGAACGCCCCTATTGACCTTTCTCTCTTCACATTCTCCAGAGTGCTGAATGAAGGCAAGTCGAACATGACAGCATGCGGTGTTACCAATACTGACGTGCCAATCTATCAGATCCGCACGCTAAGACAATCACCATTCTGGGCACATACCCATCCTCTTCATATGACTCTTCCGCCCCATCCGATCATATAGCAGACGCTCCTGGGCCCAGCAATGGGATTCACGCTCCTGCCATCTTGATCGTCAATAAGACCCATTTCGACGCGTCTTCCATAGAGGAGTATGTCAAGAGTGACATCGGGGAAGTGAAGGTGCTGGGTGTCAATGACATTGTGAGTATCAGCTTGCAGGCTCGTTCTTGCTGTGTGATTGACATCGGAAATAGTACAACTGGCTACTTGGCTGGACCAAGTCCAACTCGGAGGGTCCCAGAGGTGCAGATGTGAAGATGACCCTCATCCGGGATGCAACTGAAGTGCATATTCGCAAGGTACGTATGTGGACTGTATGCAGACCAGTGATACACACTGACACCCAGTGCAGTACAGCCGACAGAAGATGATCATGGTACACGAAACTCCGGCACTGTATCGCACCGTTGTACTGCCGTGGGTTGATGCAATACCACCGGAACGCATACAATGGTATATCTGTGCTGCGGTATCACGTGTCTATGGGCGGTCTAACACTGAGCTGCAGGGTACACAACATCCTCGAAGGCAAGACCTCCGAGACCATCCTGTCTTCTACATCCACCCACGTACTCCTTCCTGATCTCAAATGGGACCAGTCCACTATATCTTCTCTATATCTGGTCGCGATCATTCGAGATCATTCCCTTCGGTCCATCCGTGACCTCCGGAAGCGTCATGTATCAATGCTGAAGGAGGTGCGAGCGGATGCCCGACGAATAGCGAAGGAGAAGTGGGGTGTCGATTCAGGTCAACTGAGGATGTACTTCCACTACGCGCCCAGCTATTGTACGTGATTATGATTGCTTCATCTTGTTGCACCGCTCACTGTCGCACAGATCATCTACACGTGCATGTAACAGCACTGTCCCTTTCGATGGGTGGTATGTCGGTTGGCCAGGCTCATCTGTTAGATGACGTGATCTCACTGGTAAGTCATTCGCGCCTGCCGTTACAATAGCCTCTGATTCCTGTCCAGCTAGAGCTCGAACCTGACGATGGCCCTGGGATTATGGAACGGAGGACATTGAGCTATGTCCTTGGAGAACAACATGCGCTATACGATGGCATGACAAAAGCCCAGGCTACATTGGAGGTGTCTTGATCATTATGACTTGTAAGTGCAGTCCCTGTTCGCGCCAAAGCGTAAGGATATTGCGTAAAGTGTGCGATTAACTAGTTGCTGTTGTATGCTACAAGTTTGGTGTGCCTGATACTAATAATACACAAATGAGTCAAAGAACATCGCTCTCAAGCGACCTCCACCGTCATCCCCTGTTCCATATGCGGCAGCTCGAGCTCCTCCTGCCCCGCCCACCAAGCCCTACCAGCTCCCGTCCCCGTCTCGCGTTCCACCTCCCTCTCCCGCCTATACAGCGCCTCTGCCATATCCCGCACGCTCTTGGCCAGGGGCGTCCAGGACTTGCCAAAGTCTCGCTCGGTGGCGGACATGTCGGCTGTGTAGTGCGCTGCTCGCCTGCTCGCTGCTGCCGAGGGGATGGGGATGCGGTACGCCTCTTGCGGGAACTGGGACCGGGCGAGAGCGGCGATCTGTGCATTCGAGAACTCGCCCCCGACCGCGAGGTACCTCTTCCCCCTTGCCTCTTCCCTTCCTAGGGCGGAGACCTGCAGACGCGCCAGATCCCGCACATCTACGAACAGCGGGAAGCGGGTTTCGGGCACGGAGGATAGGGAGCCAGAGAGGAGCCGCCATGCTTGAGCCACGCTCTCTCCCAGCTGGGCGGGGGCGAGGTCCGGGAGCGGTTGGGCTGGGGGGCCGAGCACGACCGGAGGGCAGAATGTCGTTAGCGCGTATGAGGGCCCGTTGAGGGCTACGAATTCCCATGCTGAGCGCTCGGCGAGCGTCTTGGTCGCTAGGTGCAGCTCTACTGCGTCTGTGGCGGACAGGGCGGTCTCCCATGTTGCGGGATTCCAGGAGGAGGGCGTGTAGTGTTTTCGTGCTGCTGGGCTGGCGGTGGGGTCGAGCACCGCCCCGAAGGATGAGGTAAGGACGACGTGTTTCACCCGCTGTTGACGGGCGGCAGCAGCGAGCAGCGCGTGCGTGCCCTCGACTGCAGGGACGAGGAGGTCCATCGGGTCCTCGTACGCGAGTGCGAATGGGGAGCATACGTGGATGATGTAGTCCACATCTCGAACCGCCTCTTCTACCGCGCGCGGCTCAGTGAGAGAGGGGACGATCGCCCACTCGATTGCTGGTGCGCAGGCGGGGTGCTTCTTCAGGAATGCGCGGGCGCGGGAGACGGAGGGTACGGCGGCTTTGACGAGGAAGCCGCGGGAGACGAGCTCGAGGACAGTTGCGCTGCCTACGAATCCTGAGGCGGCGGTGACGAGCACTGTGGGCGCGGTGGAGGTGCTGCCGTAGGTCATCTTGTGGTCGTGGTATGTGGGTGTGCTGGGTGTCGGTGTCGGTGTCGGTGTGTTGCTAGTTGTTGGGGGGGTGCTGGGAGCGTTCTGCCGAACTGAATCCCATTCCCCCTCGGCTTTATAGCATCTCACTCTGCGTTATCTCACAAGAAATCATCTCGGCTTTGTAATCCCCCCGCGCAGCCTTTCCACGTCCACGACTCATCGGACGGCGCCGACGGCGCGCTCCCACGGCTTCCCCACGGCAGGGACGAGCCGCGACCACCGCGCGTCACTGGGCCCCGGCTGACTGAGCCTAGCCCTCGGCGGCCAGGGACGCACCGCCGAGGCCGCGGCGCAGGGCTGCGGCAGGGAGCGGGGAGGCTCGTCCGTCGCGACAAGTGGCTGGACCACCGAGATAGGGTCCGGATCCGGGTCCGGATCGCCCGCTCTGACTCAGCACCTGTAGGATTGCGTGGACCCCGCGAGCCCCGTAAGCAGGGACGAGCCCAAGGGACCGGACGTCATCTGCGGGTTCGTGGAACGATGCGCTTCCTACGGGCTGGGAAGTGTGGGGAACCGGATCGGACATTACGCATTGTTGTCGGATGGGAGAGTAACGCTATCCCCGTTGTCGGAAAGAGTGCGTCGGGTCGTGGGTTCGGATCGACATTGTCGATATCATCCATCTGCGCTCTCAGATCACGCGCACGTCATCAACGCCAATTTCCGCAAGACCGGCCCCAACTCCAACCAAGAGCGCTCCAGGAATTCATGCAAATTTCATAAACCAATAACCCCATCCTCATACCTCAATATCCTCCAGCATCGTGCCCAGCTTTGGCAGCCTCAAGTACGCATCCAAGCCATACCCGTCCAAGCTTACCAGATGCAGCCCGCCCCTAAAGTACTCTGCGTAGATCTTGCTCATGGGCAGGCCGATCCCCAGGTGGGTGCGGCTCGCTACTTCCTCCTCCGCTGCCTCTCCTTCTCCGTCTCCCGCCGGCCCGTTGCCCGAGGAGGGGGAAAGCTGCTCTTTGACAGTAGCCATCATCCCCTTCCTGCGTGATGCGGCCTGCTTGAGCGCCGCCAGCCTGTCAGAGGCCAGGCGCGCCTTGTTCCGCAGGTGGGAGAAGGAGTACAGGTCTGAGGGGGATTTGATGTCGGGCGAGGTGAGCCCGCCGCCCTGGTCCGAGATACGGATGTGCACGTCGGTGGGTGAGTTCACCAGCGTGACCTGTATTGGTGGCAGTTCTGGCGGTTCGGCCGCGGTCTGCGGGTGCGCGAGCCGGGTGAAGCGGAATGACTGTTTTTCGAATCAGCACCCCACCCCGCCAGCCACAGAAAGGGACAGAGAGACGACGCACATTCTTGAGCAGCTCGAATATGGGGTACTCGAGATGCTCCCGGATATACGCAAACTTTGTGTCCCTCTCCCCGTCTATCCTCACTTCCGGAGATACCGTCCCGCCCCGCCGCTGATGCAGCAGCGTCACACAGTGCCGGATGCACTCCCCCGCGTCCAGGTTGGTGCTGATGATGCCTACATGATCCTGCTTCTCGGAGCCGGGCGGCTCGCGCCCTGCAAGAGACGCAGAGAGGGCGACATGATGCTGCGCTAGTACGCGGCGCGAGATGCGCGAGACGAGCATGCGCCGCAGAACGGTGTCGAGCAGCTCGGGATCGAGGTGCTGCGAGGAGAGGGAGAAGCCCAGGGAGAGCGTTGGGATCACCGATGCACTGTCACCCTATTAGGAGGAAAGGAGATAGAGGGAAGGGGAAAGGGCGCACTGCTCATCCAGGATGGTCTGCAGGAACCCGCAGAAGCGCTCGTTGTCCGCCAGGTTATGTATCGGCGGATAAGATCGTACTCTGCACGAGGGATTAGTAGGGATACACACAGCACCGGGCCAGCTGCTCACCTCTCGAACGCTGTCCAGTATAACTAGGCCAATCAATCAGCACCGATCCCTCGCGATTTCACGGAAAAGCGCACCTCGTACACCTCTGCGACCTGCTCCTGCCGCACTACCACAAACGGGAGCGTCTGCAGGTCCCGTATCCGATGTGCGAGCCTGACGGGTAGCTCTGTCCGCACATAGTTCGCACTCTGTCCAATCATGAGCGGTGTTCTCTAGGGATACAACACGAGCGCGGACGCACCTTGATGAGCCTCTCCTCGTTCATGCTCCTGCCGAAGAAGATGAGCTGCCGCAGTGAGAGGGGCTTGCTCTTCTTGCTCGCGTACAGCTCGAGCTGCCTATTCCTGTAGAAGTGTGTCGGAGCGCTGGTGCTGGACGTGCTGGGCGTCGGCTGCAGGGAGAAGGAGAGCGCCCGCCGGGTGGGGCGCATCCTTCCTCAACTCCGAGTCTTCGCCGCTGGCGCCTAGTGTAGGAGTGCCTGAGGTCGGCGCGGGGTAGATGGGGAAGGCGGGTGCGTGCCACCGAGTGCGGGGATAGGGCGATGTGGGGCAGGCGGGAGGTGGAGAGCACCACACGGCTTGTGCCTTCGGGCTCGTCGTGCGACCGGGGGATGCGAGCGCCGTATGCGGCCCTACCCCGAGTCATGATTCTTCACGTGCACTTATGTAACCGCACCCTTGGGCCCGGGCGCTCGTGCAGTGCCGATCAGTGCATGATATCGCTATGCCGGAGAATAAGGAAGTGGACAGGTGGTCTGATTGTACATTACTGTATTGCTATAATATGTTCTCCCGCCGGAGCACGAACATGATCGAGAATGCCGATCGCCGGTCCTTCTCCGCCCCTACCCAGTCTAGCCGGTCAGGAGGGGGAACAGTGTCCGTACCGTACACCCAGTCGTCCTCCGTTAGCTCGACGTCCTCCTCAGCCTGCTCCGTCTCCATAGCCTCGTCCTCGTTTGGCTTCTCGTCACTAGCGTCAGCCACCTGCTTCTTTTCCGCTTTGTCCGCTTCGGCATCCGCCTCGCCCTCCGCTTTCTCCCCTTCCACGGGTGTCTCGAGTGGCTTGTCAACCTCCATACTCTCCGCCTCTATCTTCTCCTTCTGGCTCTCCGAAACCCCGTTCACATGCGGCACCTCCGGCTTCTCCTTCGCCTCGTCCACAACATACAGGTTCTCGAAGATGTCCTCCGCCGAGGCTTCCACCCAGAGGTTCTCTTCCAGCGCCGCGACCGTGCGACGCGCCCCGGGTGAGGCAGGGAACAGCCCGGCGAGGAAAGAAGACAGAAAGTCATTCAGTTTTGTGACGTCGCCGTCTTCGCGTGTTGGCATATGGACGAGTGGTAGATACTCAGCCTGCCTCACGGTATGAGCTCACGAAGGTCAGCTTGCACGGGACGGCGCACCTCGAGAATCATCCCCTTGGCCCCTCCCGCCGGGCTCGACAGATTCCCCACCCTCACGATCCAATCCGATCCAATGTGAAAGATGAACCCATCGAGGGTCAAGTGCGGTGCGTTCCCCGCCGCTTGCCACGCACGATTCCACGCCTCCCTCTCGCCGATCTGCCGGCCGGGGATCCAGCTCGCGCGCAAGTTAATCAGCAGCATGTCGAGCGAGTTGGGCGGCTTGAGCGTCACGAAAGTCGTGCGAAAGTGCGCGGGCTCCTCGTCCTTGAGCATCGCCATCCTGCTCCGAGCTGCCTCCTCCGCGCCCTTCTCGGCAAGCTGCGAGCGGTACTCGCCCCGCGAGGGCACACTGCCGTCTTCGAGCCAGACGTAGGTGCAAGGGTCGGAGGCGCCCATAGGCGTCACGGTGTGCATGATCCGCTCGCCGCGTGTGCCGGAGGATGTTGCCGCCGTTGACCGGTACGTGCGCATGAGGAGCAGCCATCGGCCTCTGTGCACGCCCTGAAATACGCGTTAGCACCGCTGAAATTCAGGAAAGCGTTGCACGCGCACCCCCGTCCGCATGATTCGTTGGCAAACGATGTCGAGATCCTGCTGGTTCGAGTTGGACCATCGTGCCAACCTGCTCTCACCTCAGCATTCCGGTGACACGCATACAAGGAGAAAGTACGCACCCTGTGATACCCATCACTACCGTATTCGTGTTTGCATGGGGGTGCTGATGGCGACCAAGACCGAAATGAGGACAGAGACGCGAGCGCGTTCAGGGTCTTCACAAATACTGTAGGGCCAACTTCAAGTTCAACTTGAAGGTCACGGTTGAACTATTGTGCCACGATTTGGATTACGCATGTATCAGTTTTACTAATTCTCGGGTTTGCACTTGTCGACCCCGATGTCAAACATCTGCGTGGCCATTGTGCTAAATAGAGCTCCACTTCTGCTTCGAAACCCGCCTACTGTATGTCACGTTCTGCTTGACTTACTTAACTTGAAGCTTGCCGCCATCTTCATTGAACTGCCGGACCCGGGGTCCTGAGGGCTTGACGAGTTGGACCACTGTTCTCGAGGCCGTACCGTAGCCAGAACCGGAGCCTACCCAATGGGTGTTGCTCACCCCCCATGCTCAGTCAAGAAGGGACATATCTAGCGGCGCTCCACTGGGCGTACTTTGTCTGCACGTTCACGAGAGCGGGATAATACGCGGAGACCGTGACTGATTGTGATCCGAAAGAGGGATGGGACGATGGGTCTACGGGCTCGCTTCTACTGCGGGTCCGGGTAACTGTAGACGATCGTATACCTGCTCTTTGATGGAACTTTCCTCCTAACGACACATGCTAGCCAGGGGTGCGGGCCCATCAACGTGCTACACGTCCAGCGGCTTCTGGGGAGGAGCGCGCTGCCATTGTTTATGTTCATGTGGATAATAGACCTGCTGACGCATCTGGAGGTCTGACCGTCGGCCAACCTGCGCTTATATGGGTCGACAAGAAGTTCGGGCCAAGGTGGGTTATCATCCTGTATCTCGTTCTGGCAATATTGCACGCTCGCTCTTCTTTCCGCGAAGCTCCTCCCTTGCAAGGCCTGCAGGATGGAAGTTTTTCGTGTGGTTCGTCCATTCGCTGATGGGCGATGCGATTGCGATAACAGGCGGGCGTTGGCCTGGTTCTGGTACGCACATTGCCGCAAGACCGGTGTCATACTTATGAGAATGGTCTAAAGGGTCTGTTCTTGCCGCTCGTGGTAGGAATCGGAAGCCAGCTGCTGCCTCGCTGGCTGCTGGCGGGCAGCATCGAATGGATCGCCTCGGTAAGTCTTCTTACGCTTCCTTCTGCATTCTGAGCCTTCCTATCCGGCGCCTTTCTCAGGTCAGACAAGGAAAGGAATTGCCGTCTACATAGTGCGCATGTGCTCACAGCGCCATTCGGCTCGGCCCTATTCCCATTCTTGACCGGCCTTCTATCGCAAAAGATGCGTTCTTGTTATCCGAAGATGTCCTGACGCGTGACTCGTCTTCTCAGGTTGGCATCTCGGCCATTCTACCACGGTTGGTAGCAATGATGGCCTCTCACATTGGGCGTTGGGCGCTAGTACCTGCGATACCCCGCAGAGTAGTCTAATCGAGCAATTATCGCATCAGTCAATCATGTGCATATCGCAAGATCCGAAAATCCCTAGTTTAGCTAACCATTTCGAGTAAATTACCCGCCGGGGACTCCAATTACTCCGCGAGTTCTGGCCCTTCGGTCTTACGGCAAGAAACGCTTCCGCGCCTCCATCTGCATCGGTCGGGTCCACGGGCCTCTCTATTCTGCTTTATTAAACGCTCCTGTCGAACCCAGGCCTCGAACGAGCAGCAGCATGATCATCGACTGTCCTGGGTCAGGCGGTTGAAGGTCCGTACAGCATCATGGGCAACACGTTCACGGCGCCCTGCTGCGGCATGTCTAAGGGTTTCTCCGAAGCCAAGGGACATTCCGGCCGGCGCACCTTTGGTCAGCGAAATTACTATCTCCTTGCTTGATAACATGGCCTCGGCCAGTCTTATCCTGCACGTTTGTACACTCTTGCGAACTTCGTGGTCGGTAGCCGTCGGCCCGCTCAACCGTGCACTCGTTCCCGTGGAACTCCTCGCTCATCCTCACGGATGGAGCGGTTCTCTCGCAAATTTCTGACTGCTCTCCATGTTCTCGGAGACGGGATCCGTCGTCTTTGAGATAATGTGAAGGCAAGATGCGGTACTGGGCGAAGATTAAGCGAGGTCATGACTGACCTTGTGACGGGGATGCCGCTCGAATCCTGTCTCACCCTCAACCGATATGATCGGCCATGCATCGGATTACGGGCCACGCCTAGGTCTCCGGTATATGAGCTCGCCCCTCCCGGCCAGCTAGAAACGCCTTGCTCCTCGCCCCGTCATGGCAGACACTGTTGAGTCTCTCAGTTACATCGAACCTGCTCTGGCGGTACCCTACCCGGCCCATTCAAGAACTGGCTCCCGCTCCACCGCTGGCAGGCGTCCGAGCTTTGCTTCTTTCACTCAGGCTACCCGCGTTACGGCCCATGACCTTCCTGTTCTGGGCGACGGCGATATTGAACTGACAAGTGTAAACTCTAAAGCGCCTACGGAGGATGCTCCCCCTGAATCTCCCGCTGAATCTCTGCATACTCCTGATGCGCCGAGTCAGAAGAAACTCTTCCTCTACGTGCTTGCCTGTTGCTGGTCCGTCGTCGTTAGTACGTCTTCGCTTGACGGATTTGCAGCCACTGAGGTCTTAATCTTTTCTAAGTGGGTTGGAACGATGGTTCCACTGGACCTCTCATCCTGAGGATGGAAGCATTCTGGAACGTCGGCTTTGCTATTGTGTCCTTGCTCTATGTAGCCAGCTTCGTGGTATGCACAAGTTTGTCACTGTCAGCGCCAGAGCTAAGGAATGGCGTCCAGGGCTTCGTCGTTGCCGGACTTCTCAACGTGTGGCTGGCCGACAAATTTGGATTTGGCAAGGTACGGTCATCAATAAGTCATCTTCCCCCTGATATCATTACTGTGGTCAGATGGTGGTTATTGGGAGTTGCTGTCAAGTAAAGCCCCTATCAACCGGGGACAATATCTGTTTCTCATGTTTGTTCTAGCTTATCGCAGCTATCCTCGAGTCTACAGCCCCGCCGTTCCCCGTCTTCGCCCTTGCCTTTGCGTTCAATGGGTTTGGTGGTGCCATAATGGTATGTTTGTCGGTGCCAGGCAGAATCTTCTTAAAGAAGCGATCAGAATGCTCACGTCAATGTTCTCATCGCCTCCATGCCTGACTCCGCTCCCAAGCTCGGCATCTTACACATGAGCTACGTGAGTGTCAGGATAAAGCCTCGTTATTGTTACTTACACACCACGTCGTAGGGTGTGGGTGCTTTCCTTAGTCCCTTTGCTGCGACCCAGTTCGCGCAGATGCCTCGTTGGTCTATGGGATATATACTCCAGGCCGGGTTTGCTCTGACAGGAGTCATCATCTACATTGTCACGTTTCGTTTCAGATCCGAAGATCGTAAGTCGTCCACAGGTCCGAATAGGTCCACTCTCACCCATTCCAGAAATTCTGGGTCCCACCTTTGACGGCCCTATAGAGCCGGTGCAAGGCAACAAGATGAAGCAGATCTTCCGTCTCTCTACAGTTCACGTCCTAGCGTTCTTCGTCCTGATCTATGTTGGCTTGGAGGTCACACTCGGTGGATGGATTGTCACGTACCTTGTCCAGGTGCGCGGCGGTGGGCCCTCTTCGGGCTATGCGTCCAGCGGTTTCTTCGGGGGTATGTGCACGACGGTCCTCATTCTGGGTTACGCGCTCAACAAATTGCAGGTCTTGCACTGGGCAGGGTATTGCTTCTCTGGGTAAACAAGAAACTGGGCACGAGTCGAGTCATTTATCTGTACAGTACCATGGTGATTGGGCTGCTGATGATCGTGTGGTTCGTGCCTTCTGTGCTCGGTGACGCTATTGCAGCGGCGTTGATCGGGCTGCTACTGGTGAGCTGCAATGTGTGTCTCTTTGGCTTAAAGGTGACGGTCGTGCGCAGGGGCCTTTCTACCCTCTAATGATTGGCGTCAGTCGGCAAATTCTTCCTCGCGGGTAAGCATGTATCGTTCTTAAAGAGACAGGAAACCGATATCAATCATTTAGACTCTTGGCCGGTGCCATCGGCTGGATTGGATCGTTCGGTCAAGCGGGGTCGGCCGTCTTTCCTTTCGTCACCGGTGCCCTGGCGCAGAAGTACGGTATCAAAGTGCTTCAGCCCATGTTGGTTGCTATGATGGCTGTCGACGTCTGTCTCTGGGCAGCACTCCCTTTTACTACCAGATTAATGACCTGAGATTCGGTATCATCCGTTTGTAATGTTTGCTGGCTCGACGTCGGCATGATAGGACTCTCGAAATCACTCCTTTACGGATCTGCAGCTTGTCTTTCTTCCGCGTTCCTTCTCGTCATTGTGTTCTCGTCCCTTCTTTCAGCCTCACAATGTTGTAATGCGCACAAATCAAGATAGAACACGAATTCAATTTTGGTCATAATTCCATTTAGTTTTTCATACTCGGTACTTGTCCCCGGGCCGTCTGCACTTTTACCCCACAGGGCGACCACGACGGACTGACTACACAAAACAGACACTGGGATTGCGATACACACGAACCACCGGCCGAAGCCACGACGCTCATGAAAACCACGGACGGACTCAGCCGCGACTGAGACGGAGGGAGGGAGGAGGGGAATGATACAGTGCTTTCTGCGCGGGGTTTCGAATTTCTTCAGTTTCTATTATCCGCGTTTCCGGTCACAGCGACGAGACGTTGGTGACGGGCCACGAGTATGACCTGTCCGTCCGCTTGTAGCCGTACTTTGCGATGTAGGCGTCGAGCCGACTGGGGCCGCGCGAGCCGTACGGGTACGGCTCGGGCTTGGGCGGTGTGCCCTGCTTGCCCTCGATCCAGTGCAGTAGCGGCGTCCAGATCTTCCAGGCAACGTCGAGCTCGTCGTCGCGGACAAAGTTGGAGTGGTCGCCGTGGATGGCGTCGAGGATGAGCGCCTCGTACGCCTCGGGAATGAGGGCGTCCGCGAATCGCCGCTTGTACGTCAGGTCCATCTCCGTCGGCATCGCCCGCGTCGCCATGCCGGGCGTCTTGAGGTTCAGCTTGATGTAGATGGCCTCGTTCGGCTGGATCCGGATGACGAGCTCGTTGCGCGAGATGTCCTTGAAGATGCCCTGCGTGACGTCCTTGTACTGGATGCGGATCTCGACCTTGGCCTCGTTGAGCGCTAACACAGGCGGTCAGAACACGTTTACTTGGTGGATAGAGCTACGCTGCTCACCCTTCCCAGCCCTGAGGATGAACGGAACACCCTCCCATCGCGGGTTGTGAATCCAGAGTGTGGTAGCAGCGAACGTGGGGCAGACCGAGCCCTTGGGCACGGTGTCGTCCTCCAGATAACCGGGCTTGCCGTTGGCGCCGACGTATTGACCGAGCAGGGTGTCCTCACGCGCGACCGGGGGGATAGCACGGAGCACCTTGACCTTCTCGTCGCGGATGTCCTCGGCGGAGAAGGAGACGGGGCGCTCCATGGTGAGGATGGACAGCACCTGGAGCAAGTCTGGGATGATCTATCAGCGATTTGTCGTAGCACGATATAGGCGCCACGCACGATTCTGCAGGATATCACGGATGATACCAAACTCGTCAAAGTAGCCGCCACGGCCCTCGGTGCCGAAGGGCTCCTTGAACGTGATCTGGACGTTGCTGATCGAGTTCTTGTCCCAGGACGGGGTGAGGGCGGCATTGCCAAAGCGGAGGACGAGGAGGTTCTTAACCATCTCCTTGCCGAGATAGTGGTCGATCCGGTACGTCTCGTCCTCCGTCCACACCGCCTTGAGCGCGGTCATCATCTCGCGGCACGAGTCGAGGTCTTTCCCGAACGGCTTCTCGATGATGATCCTGTTGTGGCCCTTGGTCGAGTACGAGTTCGTTTTCAGGTGCGTCGCCACCGTCGTGAACACAGACGGAGGCAGGGCCATGTAGAAGATGCGGTTTGCCTCGTTGTCCTTGTACTTTGCCTCGATCTCCTCGAGGTGCTTGGTCAGCACCTGGAAGGGGGGGTCCTGGTCGTATGCACCGGCGACGTACGTCGAGAGCGCGGTGAACTCGTCGAGCTTCTTCTTGATCTCCGCGTCCTCCTTGCCCTTGATGTACACCGTCTGCCGCCTGTGAAACTCGGCGAGGTCCATCTTCGTCCGTGCGTAGCCGACGATGTGAACATCCTTCGGCAGGTAGCCCTGCTTGAAGAGCGTGAACAAAGCCGGGAAGGTCTGGCAGGCTTGTCAGCACCACTCTCCGCAGCTCAGGCTGCATATAGTCCGCACCTTCTTCTGCGCAAGGTCACCAGAGGCGCCGAGCACTGTGCAGCGCCGTATCAGAAGCTGCCTCGGAGAGCACGCAACAACAACGCACCGACGATGATCGTGTTCTCCTTGAGGGCAATGTGGGAGCCCTCCATGGATGGGATGGTTCCAGACATGGTTGAAGTTTCTACGGGATTGAGTGGTGGAGAGGTGGGATGCGTGCTAGTGGACGGAGATGCGATGATTAGGTGGTGGTAGTAGTAATACGAGAGAGCGAGGGCGAGAAGGAGAGCGAGGGAGGCAGAGAGGAGGGGAGATCTGTTGAGCGGGGTGGGCATAAACCGGTGGAGGGAGAACTCTCACCTGTTGTGATGGCGGTCTGGGAGAGGCTAGGGACGACGGTGAGGGTGGGGGATGAGCAGCGAGGCAAGGTGAGTGTGGGAGTGCGGTGGGAGGGGCCTCCACTTACTTGGATGGTGCAGTTGCGTGTCGACGCGGCGTCTGATTGATGGGCTGGCTGGCTGGCGTGTACTCTGACTTCCCAGCGCTGCTGACTAGTTGACGGGGACGTGCACGCACTCTGTTGGCTCCAGCCCTCCTTGCTGCTTTGTACTACTTTGGCCGCCCGCCGTCCACACCAGCCGGTTACGCAATGATCCGGAGCCTAATTCCCTGTCCTATTCCCCCGGTCAGCTTCATTGGGGGTTTCCCCTCCAACCCCGAGGAACTGCGACAATCCAATCGGTCATCACCTCGCCCCTCCCCCCCGCGCGGATGATTATCCCCGAACTCACGCTGGACGCGGCGACGCCGGGATTCCATGCCCTATCGATGTGAGCGCTGGCGGATATCACACCGCCGCCTGGCCTACTTTGCCTCTCTGCAGCACCCTCCGCCCGTCCTTCTGCCAAAAAGCTTATCTCGCTCTACTATCACACGAGCACCTCGCCCCCCTTCTTCCCCACGCTTCTGCCAGCAGAACCCGTTGCCCTGCTGACCGCGGATCTACCGTTTCCCTGGCATTGTTGCCGCCTCCGACCCCAATACCGTAGCACGGGCAGCAAGCGAGACCTTGTTTCATAGTTTATTATTACCGAGCAACTCGTACATCATACATCGTATCCCGCCAAATTCGTAAACTACCCTACTATCGATCGTAAGCGGAAGACAGGTACCGCGTGCAAGAATAGAAAATCGGGACCATCATCAAGACCGTCAGAGAGGAAACAAGGGGAAATCACGTGTCATAGTGGAGGCACCTAGTACGGACTATTGACAATGTCGCTCTTCGTCCGTAGCAGCTTGGTAGGCGTGGACAGCGACGCCCGCGTCGGACGCTGGAGCGACTTCTTGTCAATGCTGAGCACGTCGTTCGACAGCGCAACAACAATGTTCTTGTCATTGCCGAACTTGAACTGGTCCTCGATGACCTTGTCCGCGTACCTGGCGGGTAATCATTGTCAAAATGGACCCTCTTGAAAAAAAGCGGAGAAACGTACTGCTTAATCTCATACTTGTCCAGCCTGCCTTGCTGGACTTTCTTAAAGTCCCAAGCGATAACGAACGGACCGCTGCTGGTGACAATGGTCTTCTCATCTTGGTCCGGACCAGTGTTGAACCGAGCCGGCGTGAACGATACTTCCGAACCCATATAAGCAACGTGCTCTGGTCGCAGCTGGAGCCTCCGCGGTATCGGCTTCGCATCCGCAGGGAAGTTACGATCAAAGCCGAGGTGTCCGCTGAAACGTCCAGCGCCAATGAGAGTGTCCACAACCATGAGATACGTCTTCGTAGTGGCCACAACCCAGCGACCGTCCTTGGTTGTGTCCAGCCCAATGATAGCGTCGCCGATAGCAGGAAGAGCCGTCTTTGCATTCTTACCGATCACGTCAAATAGCCGCAGTTCGCCCTTATTAGAGCCAACTGCGACTCGACCATTCTGTGTGGTAGTAACGGTCGAGAACTCGTTCTTGGTAGCGTATTGCTTCGTCTGGCTGTCGACGATCTTGCTACCGGACTGACGAGGGTCGATGCGGAACAATGCGTTGTGAGAGGTTCCAACGAATGTTTGCTGACCAGTCAGCTGGGCAAACTTGGAGTCTGGGGCAATTTCCACAAGGCTTCGGTCCTCATCCACCTTCCACTCTTCGACTACTTTGCCACGTTCGAGATCCATACGGAAGAGGGAGTTGGGATTGTTCTCGTTCATCAGTAGCATGGTATGGTCGCGATCGTGCAACATGACTTTCTTCGGCGTGAAGACCTCGCCCTTCGGAGTTGCAATCTTGTTGATCGTTGACGCATATTTGATCTTGTCATCGTCGGTGTGCTTGAAGACCCCGATCTTGCTGCCTCGCACGACGAAGGAACGATCGACCGTGTGACCTACAGCGAGATGCGAGTTGCTGATCCCTTTGGTGCTCTTCATCGCGGCCCTCTCCTCGTCCTCACTCTCGTCTTCGTCATACGCAGTCATCACTGAAACCGTGTCAGCAGATATTGGCGACGTAACCGAGGCGGGCATGCGTACCTTCATCGACATCCTCCTCGTCCTCCTCATCTTCTTGCTTGACACGCTCTTGCTCAAGCTCATCCTCAACCTCGGCGTCTTCCATCTCGATATCCTCATCCTGCCAGCTAGATACTGCATAGGCTTGCTCTTCCTCCTATACCGGCCGTCAGCGTTGTCTCTCAAATGAGCGTCCGAACGCACTTTGATCCTGCCCCACCTCATCTCGTTCAGGGTTTCCCACACGCATATGTTCATGCGATCTTGAAAGCGCTGGTATGCACCGGCTTCATCGAACTTCAGGCACCAGGTCTCCATCCCGAGTGAGGTATGATTATTCCACGTGAATGAGAGATGGACCTTTGACCATCGACCATTGATTTCAGCAGAAACCCGGTGTGCCAGAACCGTGTGATATCCGCCCTTCGCGCCCGACTCTTTCGCAAGAACCCAGACTGAATTGTTATTAGTTGGGATTTTGACTCCGTGGCATATGAACCCACAAGTGAAATCGTCTGTCTCGACCAGTTGTGCATTCACGACCCCTTCGCCTAGGAATTTCCCCTCCTGGAGGCTCCAGAGGTACAGCACAGCGGGTTCCTCCGATAATACTTCGCCCCTGTCGAGAACTGCGGTGTTCGTTGGTCGGATGGGTCTAGAGGGAGATGGGGCGGTTGGGGAAGTAAACTTCTGGAACGAAGTGACAAGCTCTTCATTGGCAGACTTCTCCTTGATAGTCCGGGTCTGCGATACTGGTTCGATCTGGCGACCTGGACTAATGTTCGTACTCAATGACAGGAGCGCTCTTAGCACAAGCCACACTTACGTGTACCGGAGCGCCTCGAGCTCAGAGTCGCTGACATTCTCCGATGTTCTGTGGTGCTTGCGTTCAAAAGCAGCCTTCAAGTAATTGACCTCAAAGAAGTCCACCGTGGCCTTATTGGCGCCGTTCGCCACGAACTCGAACGTATCGCCAGCGGAATCTCTCCAGACAAAGGAAGGCTGGCCCTCGTAGGTGGATTGCCGGAACTCAAGTTGTTCATCGATGAGGAAAGAACGCTCCGAGTCATCTGATTAGGGGGTGAGCAGGGAGGGGTGGTATATGGGGAGTCTCGGGCGCACCATCCTCATCCTCATCCAAGACTTCTCCTCTATCAAACACCCTCGAGATGGCGAGTTCGTAGTGAAAGTCCTGGGAGGTGCGCCTGATCGACGCCATGGCAGCTAGATAACTGATAATTGCTCGTTCAGCACGCTATTCTCGTTTAGACACGTCTCACTTACATACACTCCCGCGAGCTTCTGATCTGATCTTGGCGTACAAGATACAGAGCTCCATTCTGGATCTGCGCCAGCTCCGATGCCTGTGGATCGCCTGTTATCGTGGTGAGTTTGGTGACTCCAGTCACTGCCAGAGGTAGACTCACTCCACACTTTCCCGAACACTGCGCGCGGAAATGTTAGGAATTGATCGCCAGCGACCAGTGAAAAACTCACAATTTCTCAGCATAAACATCTTCCCAGATTCTCGTCAGTGTATAGAGTTACAGGACGAACAAGCGAGTGGAAACGGCGGGGAGACGGCGGTATATGCTCAAGCAGAATGGAGAGCAGGTAGGGACGCGAGGCGCGTCATTCATAGGGTCGCCTCCTCATTACAGCTTCCGCATTGCTCCCGCGCCATTCTCTGGCTTGCATCGCGACAGCTAAGACTCGGTACTTCGGGACAGAATTCCTGACTCCGGATTTTCTACAACTCAACAATGACACCTCTATTCTATCTACCTGTGTCTATAGAAATCTAAGGAAAGAGTGTCCTGAACTTCTACCACGTTCTATGTATGGTACAATAATATAATTAACTGTCAACCTCGCCCCCCATGTCCACGCGAATCTGCCAGTGGCCCGTACAGCACCTCCGAGCGCTCAAATGGGTTCTTCAGCTTTCGCCTCTGGCACCATCGTGGCACTTGGTATCTCTGCTTTCTTTCCCGTGCAACTCTCGCACTCGCAAGCAATTTTCCAGCCTCTCGCCAACCGAACACGACGCTTTCGATATGCTTCCTCGATCGAGTCGTCCCCGTCTCCGTGCGTATTCGTATATGCCATTGTCAGCTCCTCTCCCTTAGATATGGCACGGGTTGCTACCAAATGCAGCTCGTTTGTTCCTGTTGGGAAAGATGGACGAACCGAAGGCGAGCAAGAGTGCGACAACTGGGATATTATGTAAACAAGTGCGCCTTTCCACGAGCAACAGATGAAAGATACGCACGTAGGACGATACGCGATACAAAGCAGAGCCGATTTGTCTGTTTGTGCCATACGGTGTGCGCGTCCACTCCCAGGTCTCGATCCGACCTTTTGCGCCCGGCTATGACCAACATCAGTTCCGCTGTGGCGATCAAGGGCCAGAACTAACCCTCTTATTCCTTCCACCCGCACTCGCCACGCCGATAGCATTGTACGCCATCTTCCCCTTCATTACGAGATACATCTCGAGATCCACAAGTTCCTCCAAGCCATCAACAGCCTTGCTCAGAACATCTTTGAGGAGATGATGTTCCAGCATCACCATATCAATTGGCTCGACTTTGAGGTATTTTAACCGTTCAATGTGGTCAAAGAAGCTGTACTGAGGTGAACCCGCTGCTGGCTCGGGAAGACGCGCGCGTTCCAACAGGGGAGTGTGCAGAGGTGCAAGCTTCTTCGCTTCCTCTGAAACATGCCTTGCACAGAAGCGGGCGACCAGTAAGACTTGAGTCCAGTTTGACGCCTTCAGAAAATTCACAAACGCCTCTTGAGAGGCTCTCCGTTCGATCTCTGCTTCTTCGGTTCGCTCCTTCTGACCTACTACAACGTTATTCGGTACGGGCGGACCACATCCAAAGAGCAAGTTTTGAGACTGCATGCTCGCCAACATTTGACATTCGTTGGAACAATATGTCGATCCAAGAAGGTCGTCCGGTCGAATTGTGGAAAGGGAGGAGCTGATGTCCCTGAAACAATGCGAGCAGTATTTGGAGGTTCCCTATTATGGATGGATCAACTTCAAACGCGGTCCATCGAACAGGAGAAGGCTGACTTCTAGATCCATGTCAAGCTGAGCAACCACCGGATGCTCCTACCCTTCAACGTTAGGACTCCGTGAGATTGATTGAAGAAAGACCTCGCCTGGTATATGTTTTCGCCGTACCGGAAGTCCTTACGAGCGATGAGGACAATCTTCCTTGTCTGCTCCTCTGATTCTGCGGCCACAAGGATTTGTTTTACTTCGACATTCATATTTGGCGGTGGGAAGTAGTGGTAATACCCTTACGTGCTATTGAGCCATGCACATTCAGAGACGAAGAAGGCGCAGTGCTCACCTTCTGCGCGCTCTTTCGTCTAATGGATGCAAGTGAAAAAGGAGGGGCGAGCACAAAAACATTGCATTAGATCAACATTGCACTTATTGGAAACAAAGCGAACAGAAGAATAGGCGCAGATGACGAAATGGCGGATCGCTGATGTAATCAGGCGAGGCGCATGATGCATAGAGTCCACAGACTTCCCTCCAGCTCTAGTGCTTGCTTAGGCTGTTGGAGGGGTAGCCGTCGCAGAGGCACCATGCGAACCGGGGTCAGTAAGTGTCTCCCATTCTTGGGAAGATGCCTCTGAACGCTCGTCCCCACTGGCGCCGTTCGTGCTTGCGCCTCTGCGAGGGCCACGACGGGTGGTTGACGAGGCAGAAGAGGCAGACCGCGCACCAGATGCAGCACCAGCGGTTGCGGTGGGCGCATCATCGTCCACGCCAAGATCGGCAGCCACAGTCGGGTCACTAACATCCATGCTGGTGAGGTCCATCACGATTTTGAATATGGGCTCAGGGACCGTCTTTTGATAGATCATGATGAGCTCTACCGGCGAGGGATAGACTCTCAGAGCACGGTAGAATGACAAGGCTGCCGGGACGTGGAATGCGGGTCCTTTGACATGTTGTCAGTTATAAGTACAGAAACTGGAGGCGGTTTGCGTACCCTGCACAGACAGCTGCTCGCCAACCCCAACATGCTGCATAAAGTACTGCTCCCGCTCCTCGGCGGTCGGCGGAACAGGTTCAGCCTTGATCTTTTCGAGTGACTCCTTCAGATCCTCCGTGCGCTGCTGCTTCGCCCGCTCCTCCGCAGCTTTAGCATGCTTGTGGATCTTCTTGTGCTCCTTTCCTGCACTATGCATTCAGTGCTATTCTATGCTAAAGAATAATGTTTACTCACGTATCTTCTTGCGGAAGGAAGGATCGTTCCGCCGTTTATAATCCCACCATGCCACATATGCGAGGCTGCTGATGGCGACGGTGGAGATGAACACGACGGTCGTGTACTGGATTGTCTTGCTGACCATGATGGAAGAGGACAACAGGAACCAGAGGAGGCCGTCGTCGAGTAAACGAGTCGACTGTTTTAGGAGAACGGTACACAGGGGAAGTGGACGAACAGGGCGCGGTGGGTGGTGGTAGACCACTCCACGAGCAGAAGTGACGCGCAACCGAAAATGTACACGGATCCTTTTTGTCGCTTCCGGACATGGAGAGCCAACTCAGCAACAATCAATGTAAATGCAACATCAAAGAGAGAGTGATAGACATGGATTGCGTGCGTTATCTAGAACAGATCATGCAAAGACTGCTACGAAAGGGGTTGCCCTATAAGAACACTACTAGAATGGATCTGAACTAAGTTATGCTCATAAACTATATGTACACCGGGATATTGCTTGCGAAAAACGAAAGTGTATGCGTGAGCGTCATTATGTGGATATGTAGCCGTCGACCACCATGCCCGGCTTGCCCGGTCGTCCAAATACGGTATCGAAGATCTCTCTTCCATCTTGGGGTAGATGTGATAACTTTTCCGCTTCTGCCATCCTCCCCTGTTGAATCTCTCGATTCCGCCTGGACCGCTCCTCATTCCAAATTTGCTCCAAGACGTTCACAAGGCTCTTCAGCCCGAAGAGAAAGCCAATGTCGGGGAGCTCAGGTCGATGCGGCGGGAACCGTCCATATAGCAGCCCAGTCACTGGGTCTAAGCGGGGATCATAACCCTTCAACTTCGCAGAAAGATCCAATGTCTCGTCAGGGTCGGACGGGGGCGGCTGCGGTAGGTAATCCTTTCCAGTAGTCGAGTGAGCAAAGTCCACAATGCGGATGTCCAGTTCCCCCTTGCGTCTCCTGCACGCTCCGGGATCCTTCGTCGGTTGTCCGCGTACATCGACGCCGAGTTCGGGACGATCTACAGATTTGCCGGTGCCATTGACTGAAGATGCCGAATTCGTTGATGAAGATACCGAATTCGTTGATGTCGGTTGTTTCGAACTCAAATGAGTTTCGACGCCAAGCTGAGCATACGCCTCTTGGATCTGCGGCTCCCCATCGTAAAGAAACAAGATGCTGCACCCGTAGAAGCGGTAACCTTTGAGCTGGCTGATGAGGCGAGCCAAAGAGCAGAGCTTTTGGATCATTGGGGGGATGTGGTACACCAGCACTTTCTCGCCATCGTACAAGAAGCGAGCAAGAGAGCTTGGGAATTCCTCTGTCTTAATCCTTCGCCCAACATATTTGTCCTGCGAGTAAAAGGCGTCCTTGAATCGGTCCCAAACTTGCATGCCACAGATGCGCACGCCTAGTGTGCGGCTGGTCGTTCGGTCACATTTTGCGCGCTGGCTCATCTTCTTGGCTGGTCGGGCGTCGACGCCGTACTGTCGAGTGCCCATCTTGAGATCGCAAACGCAAGGTTTCCGCAAGCGGCCCGTTAAATCTTCGAGCAGGATGAAATGCTCCTGACGGGTGACCTGTGGTTCGTTGAGCGGTAGAGCCAGGACTGCAGGTGACTGCAGTGGTGTGTGGATGCCATTGACGGCAGCTGCAGTCGTGAGCGTCTTACGACTTTTGCGGAAGCCTTCCCCAGACAGAGGTGGCTTCCGCTCATACTCGGTCATAAGACCTTCGACTTCCTCCAAGTCACCGAAAACTCCGGGCGCCTCCGCTTCTTTCGACTGCGTTTGGTTCTGTAGGTGACCTGCGCTCTGAACACGCCTAAGATGGTGTTCTTCTTGCAGTAGCCTGCCTATGGCACTTTTCTTGCTCATACCAGTGGGGCTCGGGTCTTTAGAAGCACCCGAAGTATTGGAGCGCGCAGAGTCGGTCTGGATCGCATCACCCTTTATCATCCGCGCTGCATCGGCTGCCTTCTTCCTGTATCGCCGCATAATGGTGCCGAAGACGTGATCTCTCAGGCGAGCGTTGGCGACGGTGGTACCCAAGCCTCCGATGAAAGACTGCCCTTGGCTGGGCGCCTGTGCAGGTGGCGCCACGCCAGCCGTATTGGTCATTGACAGCTGCCGCCGCGTCCGTTCGCGATTCCGCTCGTCTTCAAACGGCACCCCATCAGGGCTCGCGCTCCTGGCCATTGGCTTGCGCGGAGCATTTGGCTCTGAGTCTGATTCTCTCACAGGCAAACCACCCAGGGCGAACGATTGTGATAGACCCCATGTGTCTGGGCCGGGTAAAGGGCGAGGCGTGTTGGCAGCTGTGTTCTCTCCGGAGACGGATCTGTATGGCGGACGTACGGGTGACGGTACTGGTGGGGCGAGCAGCCACGGAGGAAGCATGTGTATGTTGTGCTGCAGGACAACCTCCGGGAGCTCCTCTTCCTCCTGTGTGTCTCCGAGAAAAGGAGTGGAAGTCTGCGAAGACATCTCGAGGTGTGTTTGGGCGCTTGACGATGGTAGCAGGACTGGTTCACGGACGACGCTGCTTGACCAAATTTTCTGCATAGCAGGTCTAACGGGTGCTTGCCCATTTTCGTCCTTTGAGGCAGGATTGAATTCGAGAAGATGACCAGCGGCAGGCCCGTCGTCTTCCACATGATGTGCATGATGGTGAACCCGACGGTAGTTGACAAGCATGACTCCGAGATACCTCGGAAGGAACGCAAGCAACTGCGGGACTTCGCGCTCTACCGCTTCGTAAAACACGTTTTCTCTGCTGGCGAGGGGCTACAAAAGAATTGGGACATAAGAACTGGCGAGAATCTCCCGTGACGGCTCCACTGACCTTGCACACGGCGCGCTTCGTGAACTTATAGATAGCGGTGTGGCCTCCAACTCTGTTTCTGAAAGGGCGCAAGGGCACGGGCTCGAGCCATCTTCCACTATGTGGACCGTCAAGGTCGAAGATGGGCGACTCATCCAGCATCTGATTGACATTGTTCAAGTGTGATGTTGAGATATGCAAAGCATTCTGGGGTGCGCGGGGATGGTCCCACACGTTGGTGATGACGTGATCGGACCAGGAGCCTTCTCGAAGAGAGCGATCGCTGGAGCTTCTTCGTCGTGTTCCTTCCATGCTCGATCGACCATTAGGAGTGCGATCGCGTTCATAAGGATGGCGCTCGTGAGAGGGACCACTGCGTGAAGCGGGACGACTGCGCCCCCGCGTTGCAGTTATCTCATCGCCACCTTCTACCTCACCAAGGACATCCGGCGCGCTTCGCTGATGGTGGTCCCGATCTCGCGAGGACTTCGTCCTCGAAGGCGGCTTGCTACGCGACACCCCCCTCCCTATTGGCACGCTGTTCATAGGAGCGAGTCGTAACGACAAGGCCCCATCAGGCAAGCGGAAGTTGTCATTCGAAGAGCGCATGTGTGTCATGGCCATAGAGTACTCGCCCGTTTCGCGGAAGTGATCTTCATCCGGAGTAGTTGGTATCGACATGTCCGCTGATTCAGACTCTTCGTCGAATTGCGAATCTGAGTCCCATTGCGATCCAGAGTGGTACAGATATCCACCAGACCGCAATGATCGAGCCAGGAGCGAAGCAGCCGAGCCTTTTCGGGACATCGATCGTTGGAGCTCGTTCGAATTCTCACGAGGGGTGGTCCAAGGTCGATGAGGGTCACCGTGCGAGGATGTGGACGATGGTGCTCGTGGGCCGCCTTCACGTTCTTGGCGCAACTCATTCTCACTTTGGGAGAAGGCAGCATTGCTTTGCTGCACACCCTGCCATGATGACCAAAGCGTTTCGACCTCTCGACGAAGACGTAGACCAAGCAGTTCCAGCCTCTCCACGCGGTGCCGGAGGAGGGCAGAGAGCTCTTCTTCTTCCCTGCTCAGCTGCTCCTGGTAGGCAGCGCTAGCAATAGATGCCAAATGTTGAAACATGGGATCTGTCGGCGTTTGCGGAGGCGGCGGGAAGAGCGCTGGTAGCTGAGGGAGGACTGGACCAACTGGTACGCTCGGCACATTCTCGTCTGTCGGCGAGGTGGCAGTTGACTCCGGCAGAAGGAGTGAGAATGCAGGTGAGAACCGTGAGGATGACTTGGCAGCTTCCATAGATACACCAGTCTATAATGTGGTCAGCGTACGCACCATGCAAGGACGACGGACCAATGCTTACGATACAACCCGGAATCCCGAGGTTCACCTCTATCCATCCATCTTCGCTTCTCGGTACCTCTTGTTCCGGGAGATGTCCTTCGGAAACAACCGGCTCGTCAGAGACAGCATTATCCAAGGGCCAAGAAATCATTTGCAAAGTGCGGTACACAGGTGTGCGACATGCGAGGCAAGTCAGCACTGTCGTGGACTTTACATAACGTTCTTCTTCAGATAGCGGCTGCACCCGCGATCGTGTTGTCAGGGTCATATCAACGTGGGTCTGACATACATGTTAATATTTCGGTCCGTAGATCCTCAGAAAAGAGCAAGGACGCACGGTTTGGATACCGTCTTGGCCCACGAAGACCCTCCGCCAATCGCCCTCCACCTTGTCGCCTGCGCCATTTGCGTCGTCTACCGGTTGGACGTACAGCCTGACGTTCAGACATGGACATGCGTATGTCGGGTCGACCATCAGGCTGGGAGAAAGAGGAGATGAGATGTAGAATAAGCAGCAGTGAAGGCGATATGGGTACTTGTATATGACATAGTAGAGCCCACTGGGGAAACCCTTGACCAATGGGTGCATTTGGCGCGGCAACCGCGCCATGACCTTTCGCACGTGCCTCATGCGGGAGCAAAGTTTTAGACACACATGCCTCTAAAAGGCACGCCCCGACCGTGCAAGAGCTTCGCTCTTCGCAACCCGTGTTCATCAAATCGTATCCCAATCCACGCAGCCTTTCACGCCCACTCAGCATGTATGGGAAACATGCGGCGCCGTATACACCGTGCTTCAATGGTTACCTTTTAGAGCCGCAACAAATGGCAAAGGTGTTGCCGCTGACGTCCGAAAGATTACCCGCTTCATCGCATTTCGGCCGGCTTTCTGTCCCTGCGCAATCTCTGTCAACATAAACCGACGACGGACACTCCACCAACGGCAGTTCTCTTTAGTCCACCTTTTTGGTATGCTTTATATAGGCTCTGTTAAGATCAGAGTTGCCATTGACCGGCAAGAAACGCTAGGCAGATCTCCGCAGGTGGGGACGATTTGTAACCACACCGGAATGATCAGGGTCGAGTTTCATCAGCGTTCTAAGCCTGCAGGGGCTTCTCTGCCTCGCACGTGCTCAAATTACAAGATGCATTAATAACCAAGCTTAATTTGGTTTGCGACTGCCAAGTGACGATGCCTCCGGTCGTCGGGTTTTGCTTGCCAGCCTTGCCTTTGAGCTTGAAAACGAAGACCCTGCACTGGAGGCTCGCCTGCAGAGCTGGCACTCTCCAGCAACGTGCTTGACGCTGCGCAAGACGACGCGTCAGCCAGCCCTTTCAGTTATCGCGCCGTTGGAACGAGGACAGCCCGAGAAAGGATATTTATAATGTAAGTCCAGTGAATGGGCCCAGGAGAGTCTATCCGAGTTGTTGGGCCAGGCGGACCCTTGCAGACCCGGACTATCACATTCACCATTGAACCGCTTTAAACGGTCTTATCAACGGCATTCTCCGCAACACTGCTTTTCCCGCTTTCTGCCGTACCAACCTGTCGGTTCCTCCGTCAATCAAGCTCCGTTTCTTTTCGGTCCGATGCGTTTGTCTGTCACCAATGTGTGCGAGACAATGCTATGAGCTCTGAACAAAGTCACTCTGAAATCCTCTCTCACGGTCCACGGCTTATACGCTGTCCTTACACTGGCCAGCGTGCTTTTGCTTATCTGAACTCGTGTGCGCAATTCTCTGGGTCTTTAGGCGGCAGCGTCATGCGTCCAGCTAGCAATGCGGTTGTCGAGTACCGAGCTTGAATGCGGCATATTGTTTGGTCTAAACAATCTGGCCTGCCCTATTAGTCAAAGTATCCTCGATTCTTGTTTCGCGAAGCTTTCAACCTCCACATAAGATGTTTCGTATGCGGTCGGTAAAGTGTGCTCCACAAGGGGAGGAAGTATATAAAAACCATCGATTCGCTGCCAGACAAACAGTGGAACTCCTCGTTCGCACTGTATCTCTGCAACAATCATCGTCATGCCAGGGTTAAAGAATTTGGGATCGGCAACAGCGCGCACTGTTTCTGAAGCGCTGGCTTTTCTGGGATTGACTGAGGAGACCGATCCTACGGTCCGGCTGACGCCCATTGCAAAGGCTAACGGGACTGTATCTTCGACGAAGCTGGAGCCAATTGGGAAACCAGAGAATGTTAACCCTTACGCCGAATCCCCCTTACTGCCGGTGGAGCACAAGCTCAAAGGAACAGATCCAAATGCGCATGCTTCCCTTCAGACCGCTGGCGTCCCTTTACTAATTCCTTGAACAGAACGTGATCTTGTTCCACAATGTTCAGATTTTCGATTCTACGGGTTCCCCGCCCTGGTCCGGTGCTGTTCTTATCAAAGGAGAGCGGATCGCGGAAGTCGCACCTTGGATTGACGAGGTCTCAGTGCGGCAAGAGAACCCTCACGCCCGCATTATTGACGGAAGGGGACGGACACTCATGAGTGGATTGGGTGAGGCACATGCCCATATCTCGTATGTCACTACCACACTGGTTGCAGTTCTCGCTTCCTGACCAACTACTAGCTGGAACAATGCCGTCGATCTCGGTAGTTTGAGCAAATTACCGCCTGAGGAGCACACGATCTTCGCGATGCGTGCTGCACGCACCTATCTGGACAGCGGTGTGAGTTCTGGTTTGATCGAAGACCCGATGATACGAAAGCTGATGCCCTCCAGTACACCATGTGCCTTGGTGCAGCTTCCGCGAAAGCCCGGTTGGACTGTGTCGTGCGAGATGCCATCAACGCGGGTGACATTGCGGGGCCCCGTTATCTCGCCAACGGAATGGAAATTGCACGGAGAGATGGGGCTCTAGAGGAAAGCATCACGGCTTTTGCCGATGGTCCCGAAGAGATGAGAATCGCTGCTTGTGCGTCATCTTGCCTATCACTGCTTCCTCTTCAAGTTGAGGTTCCTATGTAGTGAAAATGGTAGCACTCGGTGCCGATCAAATCAAGCTTTCGATGTCCGGCGAAGCGGTCCGTGTCTCATGCCATTGGACATACAAGCCCTTGACGATAGTGTCAGATTCTGGAGGACCTCCGCCCGGAGGATAACTTCTACACGGATGAAGAGACGAAAGCAGCGGTAGACGCAGCTCACGAACATGGCAAACGAGTGTGTTCCCATGCCCGTAGTGGCGACTCTGTGAAAATGTCAGCCAGGTGGGGTGTGGACATTATCTATCACGCATCCTTCCTGGATCAGGAAGCTCTTGACCTACTTGAGGCTAATAAGCACAAGCTATGGGTTGCACCTTCGCACGCGGTCAGTTTATTCTCTTACCGTGCACCTAAACCTGTTTCTCACTGATTTCAAAGTTTCTGATCGAAGCCGTGAGTCTTCTAAGCGCTTGTTAGACACCGTCGTGATGAAAGATCAAGCTGGAAGGGAGAGGCGAGGAGTTTGGCTATCCCAAATGGAAGGCAGAGAAGGTATGTGGGACCAACAATCATGGATGCGAGAACTCACGCGCCATAGGATGGCTATGGTGACGAGTTGAAGTCAGCGATTCGGTCGGTCAAGGAAATGAAGAAGCGCGGTATTCGACTCCTCCCGGGGGGCGACTACGGGTGCGCTTCACGACTTATGACTTCGCAAGCTGGACTTAACAATCTGTTCTTAGGTTTGCCTGGACACCGCATGGAACCTACGCAAGGGAGCTGGAGCACTTCGTCAACCTGTTCGACTTCACACCCATGGAGGCACTTCTTGCTGCAACCGCTGTACGTGTCATGGTGTGCGAACGTGGAAAGACTTGACTGACAAGCTCTTACTCTGAGGGCGTCGGTGATCGTGAGCAGAACGCGGCTGCAGAGAAAGTCAAGCATTGCTGATTTGGCTTACAGTTTTCATGCGACCGCATGAGTTAGGGAAAGTTCTGCCTGGCTACTACGCCGATCTCATCGTGAGAATCCATGCCCGATCCGGCAGTACTCATGTCTGATCATCTTCGGCTTAGTTGGTCGATGGAAACCCTCTTGACGACGTCCGCATCCTGCAAGAGCACGACCGCCTGCACTATATCCTCATCAACGGTAGAGTTCACAAATGTACGTTTCATGTTTCCCTGGGAAGGAGCTGGTTGACGAGTTTGTAACTGCAGCCCACCCTGGAGATAACATGGCGCCTCCCCCACCAGTGATGGGTCGCGATAAACAGTCCGCCTTGACGCCTGACAATAGTACGTTGACACACTCGACCTTTCAGAGCACACTGCTGATGTACAGCAGAGGGACTGTCCACTCCTCCGTCCACTCCACCGAAGAGGGGAGGATTGTCTGTGCTGCACTGAGCGTAATATTTCAACCTCAGACGTTGTTCCCAAGGACAAAGAGCAGTCGCATTTCCAGAAGGATGTAGCGAGATGAATGCAGAATATGATATGGTTTAAATAGTTGTTTGCCACTCGCACGAAATGCTAGGTGTGATACTAGATATCTTTAAGGGTGGTTGGGAGGACGTCCCCTGAAATCTACGCGCAATCGCTTCTATGTCTATGCTTGATTAGATGTCTATGTAGATGCAGGGTCCTTTAAACTATTGTGACTCCTCCCTGATCGTGAACTCTAGTCCGGTCTCCGTGTGCCGCGCGGTGACCCTGGATATGAAGTTAGCACAAGGCAGTTTGAAGGGAGCCGGTAATTAACCAGGAGAGATCCGGCACGATCCAGTCCGGCTTCGCATCTTCGACTTCTTTCCTCGAATGGGAGGTGACGAGGCCAATGACCTTTGCCCCCGCGGACTTGCCAGAGCGAATACCATTGGGAGCATCTTCTACCACCAGGCCTAAATGCAATTGTCCATTGCGTTATAAGCTGATCTGTCTTCCCACAATGTATTGAGAAATTTACGCACAGCGGTGAGGGGATACGCCGACGAGCCGAGCGGCGAGAAGGTACGGGTCGGGAAAAGGTTTGCCGATGGAGACGTCTTCCGCAGTTACAAACGCATCTGGCACTTGAATATCCGCAATTTCGAGAGCGGCGCTGGCATACGCACGCGTAGCTTGATACAAACGTGAGATGCCGACCTCATGAGGGTGCAGGATTTGTAACCTACCGCTGGTTGCAATGGCCCACTTCTGCTTTCCGTCACCGTTCTCTACTTGACTGACGAGGGCGTCAACTCCAGGGAGTTTCTTGATGCCGCCCTTGCCTTCCGCTTTGAGGCGCTCGCCGTTGCGCACAATTTCCGCCTCGAAACGAACAACTTCGGCCTGACGAGCGAAACGTCAGTTGAGCCGATGACTTTTAAAGCAAAAGCCTACGGCAAGATGCTCTTCATGTGAGATCTTGCAGTAGTTTCTCAAGTTCTCGATCGTTCGTATGCCGTGCGAGTCTTGAGTACAATTTGCTAATCAGATACAGCACAGCGATATGAAGCCAGATGAGAAGATACTTTTGAGGACATCAGTCAGGTCAAGATGAGGGTAGGATTTCTGGAAGGTCTCCCTGCAGAGCCGCGGAGACGTGTTAGCGACAGCCAGCGAAGTAGCCTATGAGTGTGATTCACCAGGCTCCAACCACAGCGGGAGTTGACTCCACGAGGGTCTGGAAGGACATGAGATACCGGAGAAATGGCAGGAAGCGATAATAGCATACGCCATCCATGTCAAAAAGAACGGCATCGACTTCGAACGAGACCATGATTATTCAGCAGCAGTAGTGATGAGTTAGAGTGACAATTGATTACGGGGTTGCCAGAAAGCCGCCAAGGATCGTAGTGTAGATTAGGCCGTACAAGATGTTGCCAGCGATGTCTGATATCTATTCGAGAAGACCCCAAACTACGACCGTCTAGACGCTGAAACAGGAAGCAGGACAAGTGAAAGATGAGGCAAAGAGTTACGTAAATTCGGCGTTTGTCGGTTTCTCATCAAGTCCTTTGCTTGGCGGAAGCATAATTGGGTGAGCACGCAACGTGCGCGCAACTGGGGGCCGAAGCATAAAAACTGCTGTACCCCAGCAGAGCACTATCGCCCCCGCCTCATACCTTTCTCTCTTTCCTCATTGTCAAAAGTAAGGAAAACGTCAACAACAACTTAGGCAGCCAACTTACATCGTCATCGTCAGGGTTTCAATTCAATATGGTCCTCTCCAGTGTCCTTGGGTTCCCGCGCATCGGTCAGTAGTATATCCGGCATGTCTTTGTCTCCTGACCAGCTGACTGATAAACTGTTTACCCTTAGGCGCCAACCGCGAAATCAAGAAGGCCGTCGAGGCCTACTGGGGTGGCAAGCTGCCGGAGGCCGAGCTGCTCAAGACTGCCGCTGAGATCAGGAAGTCCAACTGGGCCACCATCAAGGCCCAGGGCGTCGACCTCGTCCCCAGGTACGTTGTTTAGGTGGAGATTTTAGGTTCCGGCGTTAATGCGGCCTCATTGTTCAGCGGTGAATTCACCCTCTATGACCACGTCCTCGACCATTCAGTCGCCTTCAATGTCATCCCCAAGCGCTACCAGGGTCATGGGCTCAGCCTCCTCGACATCTTCTTCGCGATGGGCCGTGGCCGCCAGCAGGGTGGCGTTGATGTCCCCGCTTGCGAGATGAAGAAGTGGTACGTCTCATCGCGGTCACATCCGTCCTTCCAGACACTCATACACTAGCAGGTTCGACTCTAACTACCACTTCGTTGTCCCTGAGATCTCTGGGGACGTTGACTTCAAGCTCAACTACAACAAGGCTCTCGACGAGTTCAAGGAGGCTAAGGCCGCTGGTGTGACGACGCGTCCCGTCGTCCTCGGCCCCATCTCCTACCTCGTTCTCGGCAAGGCTGCTCGTGATGCCTCCGCTGGCTTTGCCCCCATCTCTGCCCTCTCCAAGCTCCTCCCTGTGTACGAGCAGCTCCTGTCCGAGCTCAAGGCAGCTGGCGTCGAGTCCGTCCAGATCGACGAGCCGGTCCTGGTTCTCGATGCTGCTGCGTCCTACGCCAAGGAGTACGAGTCCGCCTACGCCACACTCAGCAAGGTTTCTCCTCCCATCGTCCTCGCGACCTACTTCGGCCGCCTTGGCGATAACCTGTCGTTCGTTGCCAAGCTCCCCGTGGCTGCTCTCCACATCGACCTCGACCGTGAGCCCAAGCAGCTCGCTGCCGTCGCCAGCGCCATCAAGGGCACGAGCCTCGTCCTCTCCCTCGGTGTCGTGTCCGGTCGTAACATTTGGAAGACCGATTTCGCTTATGCTGCATCTCTGGCCGAGGAGGCCATCGCCGTTCTCGGCGAGCAGCGCGTTGTCGTCGCTACCTCTGCTTCTCTCCTACACACCCCGGTCACTCTGACCAACGAGAAGAAGCTGCCCGCTGAGCAGCTGGACTGGTTCTCCTTCGCCACCGAGAAGGCCGCTGAGGTTGCTACCATCGCTGCCTACCTGTCCAAGTCCTCTTCGCCTGCCGTCCTGGCTGCCCTTGCCGCCAACAAGGAGTCCATCGCCAAGCGTCGCGCTTTCGAGAAGGAGTCCGATGACGCGGTTCGCAAGCGCGTTGCGGCCATTACTCCTGCCATGCTCAGCCGCCAGAACCCCTTCTCCATCCGTGTCAAGGCTCAGCATGAGCATCTCAAGCTTCCCAGCTTCCCCACGACCACCATCGGCTCCTTCCCCCAGACCAAGGAGATTCGCACTGCTCGTGCCAAGCTCGGCAAGAAGGAGATCACCGAGGAAGAGTACAACGAATTCATCAAGAAGGAGATCGAGACCGTCGTTCGCTTCCAGGAGAAGGTCGGCCTCGACATCCTCGTCCACGGCGAGCCCGAGCGCAACGACATGGTCCAGTACTTCGGCGAGCAGCTGCAGGGCTTCGTCTTCACCCAGAATGGCTGGGTTCAGTCGTACGGCTCCCGCTATGTCCGACCCCCTATCATCTGCGCCGACGTCTCCCGCAAGGGCCCCATGACGGTCGAGTGGTCGAGCTACGCTCAGAGCCTGACCGACAAGCCGATGAAGGGCATGCTTACCGGCCCCGTCACCATCCTGAACTGGTCGTTCCCTCGTGTCGATATCTCCCGTGAGTTGCAGTCCAAGCAACTTGCCCTGGCCCTCCGCGACGAGGTCAATGACCTTGAGAAGGCTGGCATCTCCGCCATCCAGGTCGATGAGCCCGCCATTCGTGAAGGTCTCCCCCTCCGCCGCGTTGACTGGGACGGCTACCTGACATGGGCCGTCGACTCCTTCCGCCTCTCGACGGCTGGTCTCACCGACAAGACCCAGGCGCACTCCCACTTCTGCTACTCTGACTTCAACGACATCTTCCCCTCCATCCTCGCGCTGGATGCTGATGTCATCTCCATCGAAGCTTCGAAGAGCGACATGAAGCTGCTCAACGCCTTCAAGGAGTTCAAGTACTCCAACGAGATCGGGCCCGGTGTCTACGACATCCACTCCCCCCGTGTTCCCAGTGTGGAGGAGATCAAGGAGCGCATCACCGGCATGCTTACGCTGATCCCGGCCGACCTGCTCTACATTAACCCTGACTGCGGTCTCAAGACTCGTGGCTGGAAGGAGACTGAGGCTGCGCTCGCCAACCTGGTTGAGGCTGCCAAGTGGGCACGCCAGACCTACGCGTAATTTCTCCCTCTGCTACGCTTCAACAGCATATGTATCTCCGTATTTACGGGATGCTCGTGTGTATGCTTTGGCGCTCAACGCGCCCAGAACTCGCTATAGCCCTTCGGGTTGAGTTGGATGGGCGGCTCTTGTGCGCTTATTCGCTGGCCAGCTTGCAGCAATCACCAGGATTGGCTATGGCTAGATAGACGGAATTAGGGCTTTGGTTGATTGATACGTGTACCTCACTAGGCAGTGCTCAATGCATACCATGATGTCATGTGTGTAAGCTCTCTGCTGCAAGTTGCGTTGTGTGCATCCAGTCTTCTTCGATGATCCTGGCACAGGGTATATGTACTTCATTTTATTACAGATTCTGGTTTGGTCATGACAGGTCGTGAACGGGGTATGATAAGAAAGCAGATAAGTGTGGTATCTCTGCAAAGGGTAAAGAGGGTGGGGAGTGACCTTGCAATAGGAGCGCAGTCATGCAAGTAGGCATGTATGGATGAGTCGCGAAATGTGGAAGGGGAATGGGGTAAACACAGGGGAATAAAAAGCTGCGGGGAATGGATTACGAGGGTAAACGAGTGGGATCCAGTTTGGTCATCCATGATTGTAGCTCTTTCGCGTTTGGCGCCGCAAGAGCATGGGAATTTGAAGCAGTGAACAGGGTAAAAGTGAAAGGTTTCTGGGAAATATCATCAATGTCGCGTTCATACCACGGCGGAGGGATCACTCACATCGAATAGGTGTGCAACTTCTTTATGGTACTCTACATTAACACCATTGAGAGCAATGACGGAAACTTCTTCCAGCTCATTTGAATGCGCATACACATAGAGATACGGTCTACACGAGGCGTTAAGAGCAGCACTGCGGAGTCTGCACATCGCAACGTACCTGCGGAGAACGTACCAGCGACGTTTCCACACATCTGTCGCAGGATCAATCAGCATTAATAGATGACCTTTCTTGGTTGCAGTATCGCTGAAAACAGCTACGTGAGACAAGAGCGGCAGAATAACAACAATGAGGTACCTTCGCGGAATGAGCTTTGTGTGGGCCACTAGCTTGGGCTTTGGCAGCTCCTCGGGGTCATCAACTTCTTCAACTGGGGGTGATGGTGCTTGAATGATCTTGAACTGGAGCTGGACCAGTATCAGCATCGGTGGACAACTGCAGCATCAGATTACATACTTCTGGGCGTTGAACAGTCCGCTGGGTCCATAACTCCAGTGTTCTCCGCGCTAAGTCATTGGCTTCCTCATCACCCAATGGTCTCAGCATGCTCGTGGGGCCATGGGAAGCGTCCAGGAGAATCTTGATTGCCTGAACGTCTGCAGCCCGGCGCTCCACACTGTCGAGACGGATGTAGTCCTCCACAACCGACACCCCGCGAGGCTTCCAAGATCCAAGAATTTCCTCTCCTCGCACGTATTTCTCGGCCGTGTCCAGTCTCCACATATCTTTGGCAGAGCGGCTGAGTTGTGGAGTGAGCCGAAGGGAGAAGATCGCACTGCACTTGGTCAAAATTTTCAATGACGAAAAGAGGCCCGTCAGCATCGAAGGCGGCCGGGCATCCCGACCTTGAATTTCGACGGCAATATCCATACTGAAGTGAGCGGGCTCGGCGCATGTGTCGATCTCCACCATCCAGTCAAGTTGCAGCAGGACTCGCTGATGAGGACCAGTGACACGATTCAGCAGGATAGAATCATGCGCAGAGGAATCCCACGATGCTTCGGCGAAAAGGGTTCCACTCCCATCAGGCTTGAGGTCCAGAGATTGTGGCTTCAAGAGCTTCAATTCGACTCTGTCATCGGTAGCGGAAGGATCATGCAATCGGCCCTTAGCGTCTAACAGGCGGATTCTTCCAGCGTTGATCCGAGTAACTTGCTTCCAAGGCAACTGCTTGCCAGAATTGCAAGTCAGGGTTAACACCACCCTTCGCTGCAGGCCTTGTCGAAGAAGAAACACTCCAGAATCCAGTTGCCCTTGTGACACCACCGGGACAGCTTGATAGTCACCACTGGAAGTCAACTCTTGAACTTGAGCCCAGGCGACGATGTCGTGGCGCTCCTCCACAACGAACTCGGTTTCGGCGCGCCGCATCTGCGCAGGTCGATTGGAGGCAATCTCTTTCTGCGTGTGCTGCTCTCGCATTTCATCCCATCGTTCAAGCCGCTCGATGTAACTGGGCTTGACTTCGGCGAAAAACTCGACGGGTGCATACCCCTGTCGCATGTATGCTGCAACCTTCGCGTTCAAAACAAAAGAGAACGTGCGGCGCAATTTCAGATTGGACAATGGCGCGTTCTCCACGTCAATAACGGCGGACGGAAACACGTCTTCGGCCGCAACGCTCGGACCCATGAATGCTGATAGCCGCACCTGAACGTGAACCGAAGCGAAATCGAGAGAAGAAAGACCCTTGACTGAGTCCACCATCAGCGTAAAGCTCAGTTTGCTGCCTTGAGGTAATGCTTCGGGTAATGGGGACGAAGAACGGCTTGTCACCGTAGATCCATTCACAGCACCCTTCATGGGAGTGTTGACGGTGAGTACGCGGATGTCGACCCGACAGGATCCTATGGCTTCAGCCGTGTAGCGACAGAAGATGGGTATAGTCGTGATCGACGACATTCTGCGTGATAAGGGCGCCAGAGACAGCAAGGCGTTGCCAATAAAGGAGTAGTGTGGGGGTGAACGGTCGTAAAATGGCTCTTCAGAAGAAAAATGCCGTGAATAGGATGGTCGATCGATAAAGCTCGTCAGGTTCCGCATGCGTTGTAACTGTTGCTGGAGCCGGTCAAGCGACCACATGTATACGGCCGTGTGATGTTTGTCCAGCACCTTGATGCCAACAGCAGGTTCCTTGATTGACAGAAGGACGGGATCAGCGACATCGCCGAACTCTCCTAGCGCCCCAATGTCTTCCAAAGCTGAAGTGGGCACCGCGAGTGAGCCGCCGGACAATACAGTGAAGTTGTAAGACACAGCTTTGTTCAGCTCCTTGCTGCGTCAAATTCAGATAAGAGTTGGGAATGCAGGCTTGAAAGACGTACCTGAGGACATTCGCTTCTTTGACAACAACAGCGCTGGATAGGACAGTCTCGGCCATCGAAAATGACTTGTGTGATCTCCATTTATCCAGAACCTTCCGAATGAGACGAATTTGCCTAGCCGAATAAAGAACTGGCTCCATAGGAATGAAGTCTGCGGTGCTTGCACCGGTCTTTCGAAGTTCCATCAGTCGTTTCATCTGGGTCTGCACAAGCTTGAGCTGCAGCTGCATGTGCTCTCGCTCTATCTCCAGATCTTCAGTCTGTGTTGTATCGGCCATAGCATTCAGCCGTTCCTCGAACTCAGCCTGTCGGTCCTCTAAATGGGCTTGGGCATCACGGGGTGGATCATCGAGGTAAGGGCTCCCATGTGAGGGCCCGCCATTCGGCTCCAAGCTCGTGTCGTCCGTTACTTCACTAGGTGGTGGCCGGCCGTCGCTCCAGATCTCCTCCACATGGCTGAGACTGCTCTCTGGTCTGCTCTTGGCGTACTCCCGAAGATTCTTCACCTTCGAGATCTCGTGATACAGCTTGTTGAGGTCATCGTCAGGCAGGCTATCAAAGCCTTCCCCATGACCATTTAAGTGAGCCATCCCCGCTTCACGCTTCGCGTACGTCCAATCGACCTCGGCAGCATCCTCGCCGGTGCCTGAATCCGGAGTCTCTGGTCTGGGCGAGCCATTGAGCCCTTCTACCAACAGATCAGCCGCGGATATGCTCTGGTTCATTTTCGAGCGATCGCGTTGCTTGCGCACTTCTTCGGGGTTATTGAATCGGAAGAAGTGATTGTCGCCTTCACAATCTGTCAGTGTTCTGCTCATTTGACTTCTCACGGCTGTTCTCACCGAGGATTATACGGTATCCAGAACGCAGACGATATGGCTATCCTAGCGTTAACTAGAGTCTGATGTGCGATAATGATGGGCTCACTTTGTCACTCGATATGCGGTTACCGTTCAGCATCTATGAATGGTTTAGAATCATGGAAGATAAAACTCAGAGAACCCGACTCACTGTCATGCTATCAGGCATGGCCAAGAGCGTAACTTTGCCTTCGATGTTCTCGAATAAACAATGTTCATCCAAGATTCCAGAGCCGCTTAGCCGGATGGCGGCTGGCTTGTCACTGTCCAGACAGCCAACCTAATCCGAGAGTTAGGACAGTTCGAGAATAATTTTGCGGGACACTGACGAAAGTCTTCCCAGGCTTCAGCTGATAGATCAAACACTCGCTCATGAGAGGATCTATCGTTTGGAGTTAGAGAGGAATCATATGATCGTGCAGAACACATACCCTCGTTCTGTGATGGTCAGAACATCGAACTGAGTCAGTGGATTGAGAAGAAATGATCAAATACGTACGAGATTGACCAGATGGGGCATCTGCGAAATACAGCGTTAGCGACAGCGAACGCATGATAAATATGGACCAACGTGCCCTCTTTGGAGTGTGAACGCCGACCATGTCTCGATCGACGCTGATACCCAGTTCTTCCAGCGCCTGTTCCCGTTCACGTTGGATGGCTTTGGTACGTTCGAGCTTCTCCTCCCAGGTCTCGTTGACCTCCTTCATCAGCTTCTCGCTGGCGTCCAATTGCTCCTGCAAATCGGCCTTGCTGATCGTCTTGACTTCACCCGAAGCTGTTTGATATGTAACCATCTGCCTCGTTGCGGGTACACTAGGATCGTATGTCGATTCGGCGGACGAGGAAGCGACACGAGCTATGTCATTGTGATCAGGCCGACGGTGGTACGGGATTGTGGATAGCTCACCTCGTAGGAGCTCCAGCTCCTCTTTCAGCTCACGTACGAGTTTGGCATTGGGATCCTCGTTAACGACAGCCTTGTTCTTGATCTTCTTCGCTTGATCAGCATAGCGAAGGGTACTTAGAGTCTCCTCGTAATCTGCAGGGGAGATAGCAGCAATCATAGCAGTTTTGCTGTTTCCGCCTATGCTGTCTTTAAGCAGCCAGGTGAGCACCTAAGTAATGGCGTTAGGTCTGAATCACGACTGTGTATGGAAGGTCACACACCGAATCGCGATATGGAATGAACTCTTCTGCCTTCTTCTTCTTCCCGCCCTTGCTGGATGCTTCACTTGCTGTCGCGAGGGCCGCAATGACTTTGCCCAGAGTTGTCAAGCTCTTGTTGATATTTGCACCCTCCTTCAGACGCGCTCCCGTCGCGCCGGTGGAATTCGCTCGTTCGGAGCCGGCAAGATCAACAAGCGAGATGCGAGATGCCTTTTCCGCATCCAAGTTCAGAGCCTCATCATGGATCTTCTGAGTCAGAAGGAGGGTAAAAACCGCATGGGACCGGGAAGAGCTATCACGCCGTCAGTAGGAGTTCCAAGACGCAGCGTGCATGCTCACGTTTCGTTCATGTTCGTGGCGGCGACAGTTCGAGCTTTATTACCCTCATCCATGAGGGTCATCATCTCGTCATATGAGCCGACCACGAGCTTTGCCAGATCCTCCACATATGGGCCCATGCTGCATACTGTTCAGGAGACAATATATTGACAGGCGTCACAGGAACTCACGACGGGTGCTCCCTGACCTTGAGATTTCCCGTATTCTTGGGATTCAGGAGATCTCGGACCTTCTCATTATATATCTGAAGAGAACCTGAGCGCCCAATCTCGGAAAGATCCTTATAGGCGTACCTCCATGTAAGAGACCTCGACCGTGAATGTGAGGTTTCGGTTGGCTGCAGTCTTCGATTCAACACGACGGAAGAGCTCTTCGCACGTCAGGGGTATGATACCCTTGTCCAGTCCGTCTGTCCAACTATGATTAATATTTACCTGGGAAAGATCACGGGGAATACGTACATCCCATCATACTGCAAAGCTCTCAGTCAAGATACCATATATAGGAGGGTGAGTCAGGCATACCTATACGACTTGCCCGAACCTGATCCACGCATACATCGTCAATACTCAATAGACCTCCGGTTCTGAATAACGCACCAGTTTGCCCGTCTAGTCACTTGGTTAGAACACGCGAGTCCGTGAGTGACGAGGGCAGACTTACAGGCTAGAATACAAGCATTGAACCCTTCAAAGGAGTGATCCAGCAGCTCCTTGCCCAAATCATCGTACAGAGTCTGCTGACTGCAGTACTGCGGCTCATCTCTAGGACCAGCAGACCAGTACGACTTATCAAAGCTGAATGACATCGTTTTCTTCTCCGTTGCTCTTCCACCTGTGCCTGTTTGCTCCGGAGGGTCGAGGAAGGTCTGGTTCCCAACCATGCGGATGAGCTCCTTCGCTCCTCGATTGATTTCTGGACATTGACATAAGAAAATCGCCCAAGATGAGAACAAAAGGACATGCCTCGAGTATTGAGAGGCCGACATCGCACGACGACCTTGATATTAGTGTCGGCGCTCATCGTGTCGACCTCTGGGAATAATGCGCAAGGGGGGGGTCAGTGATGGAGACGAGCGCGTCTAGGGTCGCGTATTGCGGTGTCGTCCGGCGCGCCACCTCGCGTTCTGCATGAACTGTGAAGCCTTGAGAATGCTGGGTGCCGTACAGACTCTCTCGTAACTGTCTTCCCGCTTTCACTGCAGGACACTCCTTTGGCTCACTTGCCTTTTGGCGGGCACTTAAACCAAAGAATGGAGGGAAGTGGAGGCGGCCCATCCTTTGCGGCGAGCACCGCCGGGCAACAGCTTGCGGCTTTGAATGGAGTAGAGCAGGCGAGTTAGCTGATCAGGACACGGCTCTGCTGGATATTAACGCGTGGGCAGGATATTGCGCAGTCGCTGCGTTTAGCATCAGCTGCCATGTCGCTCCTCACATTACCTATCCCCCTGGCCGAGGGCGAAGAACAGCTCCCAAACGAGGATCCTGATGTCGATCCTGAAGAACGGGAGAGGCGCTTAGAAGAGCTCTTAGAACAGTACTTCCAGCTGATTGATGTGCGTGGCAGGTTGATCATCTCTTGTTGTGCGACTGACCTCTCTTTGGCAGAACATTCACATAAGTATACGAACCACTCTGGCTACCTTGCGTGCCCAGCGTGTGTCGCCAGCCCTGCTCATGGAAAGCACGGGTCGCGAACCACCTACGTACGGTGCAAGCATACCGTCCGAGAATGCCGCTACCGGCGAGACCAGTGACGAGGATCGGTTGGGCCTATATGAGAAGAGAATGGCGAGGGATGCATGGCAAAAGGTCGTCAAAGCGATGGAGGAGTTAAGGGAAGCAAGGCGGGCACAACGTGCACCAACCACGCCGTCAGGGGATGAGCCTGCCGTGGAGGGCCAGCCGCCGTAGGATGCTCCGTGTGTCAAGGAGAGACTTTACTTGTACTGTATTATCATTCTAGGATGCGACGATTTCGAGAGCCTTATCCGCGTTAGCCCATTCCTCGCTATTGCCGACGCCTTCCTCGCCCCGAGTGGATGCCTATCAAGTCATTAGTCAACTTACAAAAGAATAGGGCAAGCAGACCAGGCTTACGACCAGATCTCGAAGGTCGTCAGCAGCCTTCTCAAGGTGGGCGCGAGTGTTCGCAATCATCCGATTCGACTCTTCCACTAAGCGCCTCTGTACATCATGATTAGTTATAGCAGGCTGAAACGAGCAAACGCTTCATACAGCGTTCTTGACGTCCCACTCCTCCTCAGGACCGTCCGCAAGCAGCTTGTCCAATTTCCGCTGGTTCTGTTCAGCTTCTTGTACATAGAGACCATTCTCTTTGGACAGCCTGTTGGTTATCAGTTTGCTGGTAAAAGAATACAAGAGATTTCGCACCGGGTGACCACGCCTGCCTTGATACGCAGTTGGTTGCGCAGGCTCTTGCCGTCGGACATGTTGGTTGTTCAGGGAAAGGTGACACAACACCGAGCCCGAGACGCGTTGTCTTCGCCCGCCAAGTCAACAAGCAGCAGTGCAGAATATCGAGATTCAAATGTGAGAGTTAACTCGCACACTTTTGTGCTCCATCTATTAAACGGATTCGTTTTTCCGGGTGTACACTACATTAATGATACATAGATCAGAATAGATAATACAAAATGCACAAGTTGGTCCACAAAACAAAGCAAAACAGCAGCATCAAAACCAGGAAAAAGTCCAGGAAAACCAAAAGCGCTCATCTTCCAATGCCGATCGCGAAGATCTATGACTTTGTATTCTTCCGGCGCGTGGTTGGAGACCGCGCTGCGCCAGTTTTGGCCGCTTTTGCTGGCGGTTGACCGCCGTCCCCTCCATCTTTCGCGGTGGATTTACGCTTGTTTCCGCCTTTCGGTGCAGGTGCGGGAGGCATGGAAGGGGTCTGTCCCGGCAGCGAAGCGTGAGCGGAGGATGCTGACGGCGGCTGCGCGGGTCTTGCTCGACCAGACGGAGGCCCTGGTGTGTTACTTGATGATCCAGGATTGCCAGAAGTCGGGAGGGAAGAGACCATCTGTTGTGGCATCATGCTCATGCCCTGTTGCATCATGTACGGCATGGGCTGGAGGAGGCTGCCACCAGGCATCATCCGATATGGGTTCTGCACGGACCCTCCAGTCAACGGCTGCATTTCCATGCCAGCCTGAGGCGTCTCTGCCGACTGCTTGTTATCGATCGGGAAGGATACGGCGACATCCACCGGCGGGACCGGCTCGCCATTATGATGCATCGGATAGTCGTTTCGGTACCTCCCACAGATCGCTCTGCCAAAGTCATTCGAAGCTCCTGTTGTACATGAGTTAGCAGGAACAAGCTGAAACATCGAGGAGGACATACGCATCGGGCCATAGTCAGGTTGGCCAACCGTCAGCCAATGGTCGATGGCCCCCGTCATAATATTGGTCGCTTCGCCAATCTGCCCAACTCATCAGCATCAGACTGCACAGCGCAGGCGGAAGTGTACACACCTCCATGCATCGCATGACCGGCGAGGGCAGCTTCATCTCGTAATCCCAGGGGCACGGCGGTATCCTAGCATTATTGAACAGGATGGTCCCCTTTGGATAACCCTCTGACTCGATCTCGACTTTCCTCGCGACGGTGTTCTTCGTCGAGCTCTTGAGCATCCGATCTGTCGGGCCGACAAGGTCGTATTCGCCCTCGATCATGTTGAGGTCGTAAAAGTACTCCTTGTCCTTTACGACCATCCTGAGCTCCTGGAGCCGCATCGTGTGTTCCCTCAGTCCAGGGGGCCCCGACTGATGCGGCGCCTCGGCCACGCGATACGTTGCGAAAAAGTCAGCCTCGACGTGCACCGCATGCCCGCTCCTGTACATCCAGTTCCACACCACGCTGGGGCACTTGACAGCCACCTCATCATTCCGCTTCGACTCGACTTCCTCCACGTTCGCAAATGTGAACGACATCGAGTCCAGCCCCTTGGAGAACGCGGTCTCGAAGAAGAGCGAGATATGATGTCTGCCCAAGTCTGCCCATGGGAATGAGCAATCGACAGGACTACCGCGTTCGGGAACGAACGCACCAAGGACTCTCGATGGCGCCGCTGCCATCCGCTGCAACGCTGGCGCGGTGAGATCGAGGGTGAAGCGCGCCTCGCTAGTGAAGAACATGTCCACAAAGCGTTCCCAATGATCCGGGGGCACCGGCTGCTCGCTGTGTCAGCTGCAACTCTCAACAGACAATGGGACGCACCTTGTTATGCAGGTTGAGCTCGCGATTGAGCCGCATGAGGTTAAGCACGCATAAGCCGAGGATATTCGCCGGGTGCCTATTCTGCGGGCGCGGCTCTGGGAAACCCGGGTTAGGCGGGCCGCCCATACCATTAACGTGCTCCTCATGTTTCGGGAACACCTCGCTGTCAAACCGATCCAGTGCGGGTGACGGGCCCGTGACGGCGGACAGGGGCGCCTGGGACTGCTGTCGCTGCTGTTGCTGCGGGTCGAACTGGAGCGACGGCTGACGATGGTGCGGTGCAGCGGAGTGCGGTCCGCCCATGTGGTTCACCGGGGGCGTACGGTGCTGCATTGGCGCTGTGGCTGGGTGGCCGGGCTGAGGCGGGTTAGGAGGTGGGCCCATCGTGTGCTGCCCCGCCCCGGCGTGCTGGACGAGCGTGCCGTCAAACAGGCCGCCTTGGAGCATCTGGTCCGTAGGGGTGGGGATGAACCGACCTCCGTTGGCGGCGCGCTGCTGCTGCGGGTGGGCCGCCTGCTGCCGCGGGGTAGCCATCAGTGGCGAAGTGTGCACTTGTGTCGTCGACCCAGAGGCAGGGCTCCCACCACCGCCGTTGACGAGCCCATTGACGTGCGGCATCTCCTGCGCATGCTGCTGCCCCTGCTGGCCCGGATTCGGTGGCTGGCCAGGAAGCCCAGCCTGCATCATGTACCCATTAGCGAGCCGCTGCTGCGGGGGCATTCCGGGCGGGCCCGGCCCAGGGCGCTGGCCGACCATCGGCACAAAGTTGTACATTGGCTGCTGCTGACCCGGCTGGCCAGCAGGATGCGGGATCGCCCCCGCCTGCGGGGTGTGCTGCTGCGCTCCAGGGGTGGGCGCGCCGTTCCCAGGCTGCGGGCCGGGCGTGGCGTGCTGTTGCTGTTGCTGCGGAGGCTGGGCGCCGGGCATCTGCTGCTGCTGCTGCTGCTGCATCCCTCCGGGCCCTTGCGCACCAGCCGGCATCCCGTCGGGAGGGAGGTTCATCCCAGGCGCGTGCGACATCATCCCCCCCTGCTGCATGCCAGGGACGTTCATGTTCCCGCCCTGCGGGTTCGCAATGTACATCCTCGGATCGTACTGGCCTGATTGGAATCCGGCGGGCTGCGGTCCTCCTACCTGGCCGGGCGGGAGCGTGGGCAGGTTCGCAAGGCGCGACTGGATGTGCGGCTGGCCAGGGCGGTTCTGCTGTTGCTGTTGCTGTTGCTGTTGCTGTTGCTGTTGCTGCTGCTGCTGCTGCTGCAGATTTTGTTGAGGAGTGAGGCGGGGCGTCTGCCGCCCTGGCTGCATCTGCGAGCGCGGTGTTTGGGACACAGGTGACTGCTGGACCGCGCCCGGCCGCGGCGTCTGCGAGGGAGGCGGTGGCATCGGCTGCTGCCCCGGCTGCGTCCCCGGGGGCAAGCCCGTAGACGGGAGGGAGATTGCGCCCCTCCTCCCGGAGGCGATTGGCGCTCCGGCGGGCAGGTCTCCTGGACCGGACACGTTCTGCCAGAGGCGTCAGCACGCGGTCCGCAGAAAAAGGAAGATGTATGCGCACTCGTGGTGTCCCGTTCACCTGCGGGTTCCCATTCCCATTGTTCACCCCGTTCGGGCCGGGGCGACCAGGCTGCTGCTGCTGCTGCATGGGCATGCCCATCTGCGGCTGGACCTGCATTCCCCCCGGGTTCATGCCTAGCATGCCTGGGTCAAAGCCCGGTGGGAGCATGCCCTGGTTCGGCCATCCCTGCTGCGGCTGCATCTGACCCCGGAATGGCGGTTGGTTGAACATGAGCCCCGGGACGCCCACGCCCTGCTGCATCGGCTGCCCACCGCCGGGGCGCATGACCATCGGTTGACCGCCGGCGATGGCGATGCCGTTGGGCATTGGGACTTGGCCTGGCATCTGGCCGCCGGGGAGGGAGGGGAGTCGGGGCTGGTTGTTGAATACTCCGTTTGGCTGACCGATGGGCATCTGGTACACTGGCATGCCTGCCATTGCCTGTTGTTGGATGAATCCGGGCTGCATCTGCATTTGTGGTGGGAAGTGGGGCTGGGGCTGGGGCTGGCCTGGGCGAGGTGGGTGCTGCTGCTGCTGCCTGAGCGCTTGCTGCTGCTGCTGTAGGCCGAAGCGGTGCTGCTGTATTGGGTCTTGTGGCTGCTGTTGCGGGTTCTGGTGCGGGTGCGGGGACGCGGCGGATGACATTGAGTGGGGGAGGGAGGCGGGAGGGAAGAGAGGGAGTGATTCTGTGCGAGTGTAATAAAGGGGACAGGAAGAGGGTATCGGAATGTGCGCGAATAACGGATAGGAGCGCTGTCCGAGGAGGTGCGAGCGGTGATGGGACTAGACACTGACTAGTCTCGTTTCATCGGCGAGTGATAACCCTCTTTGCTATGTCTGCTTGCGAGTGGGCGATGAGCGGGGAGGGAGCCGTCTGTCTGTCTGTGCTTCGTGTGATGTGCGCTCTCGGGGGCAGTCGGTCACTTGGCGCCGTAGTTTGGCCCGTGGCGTGCAAGTGCGTGTGAGGGGCGCTTGCGCTTGACTGCTTGCTTGACTGCCGCCCCCGATTGTCCCTCTCATAACAGCACAGCCACATCCGGGTACAATTCCGTCCCACGCGCATCCCGCTTAAAAATCTGTCCCACGGCCTTGCCTTCTCCCCAACCGAGCCTGAATGCGCAATGATACGCACGTTGTTCCGTCAATAATGAGATACGCTATTGCCGCCTTCCCCATGCATGCACGCGTCTGCATCTATCGATATCTTTATCAAAGTTCCACATGCATGCACGACTTGCGAAGAGAGAGAGCTTATCGCAAGCGTCTGATGACGTGGCGACGGATTTGGGATTCGCGTTGTTCGCTTCGGAGCCTTCCTCGGGTCCGTTCCCCGCATTTTGGCCGCGGAAGAACCGGCTTCATTTTTCAGTCTGCATTTGACTTGCAGCCGCCGGCGGCCTTTGGCTCTCATCCTGATCCCTTTACACCTCTCATCGCCCACTTCGCTCTCTTCGTCACCCAAAATGAGGGAACTAAAGTACCACGAAAAGAAGTTGTTAAAGAAGGTCGATTTCTTCAACGTGCGTCCCCTCCTTCCCCTACACACCTGCCCTCCCATTCTCCCGCTGACCTAAACGTACCCAGTGGAAATCCGACGCGCGCCACCGAGAGCTGTCCGTTCTCCGCCGGTACCACATCCAAGGGCGGGAGGACTATCATTCGTACAACAAGCTCGCCGGCTCCATCCGCGCTCTCGCGCACCGCGTCTCCCTCCTCCCCGCACAGGACCCCTTCCGCGTGCGTGTGGAGGGCCAGGTGCTAAGCAAGCTGTACGATATGGGCCTGCTTAACCAGGCGGCTAAGATGAGCGATGTGGAGAACGCGCTCACTGTAGCGGCCTTCTGCAGACGCAGGCTAGCGGTCGTCTGCTGCAGGCTTAGGATGGCTGAAAATGTCAAGACGGTGCGTTGCACGCTCCTTGTATGCTTGCGTCGCACTCACAACTCACAGGCGGCGAAATACATCGAGCAAGGGCATATCCGCGTAGGGCCAGAAACGATCACCGACCCGGCGTATATGGTCACCCGGTGCGCCTATCCCTTTCCCTTTCCCCGTCCCTGGCATCTGCTCATGCCCCCTTTTGCAGACAAAACGAGGACTTCATCACCTGGGTATCGACGTCCAAGGTCAAGCGCACGATCATGAAGTACAACGACGAGCTGGACGACTTTGATCTGCTGTAGTGCTCTGGCCTGCATTTTCCCATTCCATGCCGCAGTTGTTGTCAGTTTGAGGTTCTGTATCGCACGCACTGTATTTCTATGCATCTATTTTCGGCAAAATGATAATCCCGAGCCAACGCCTGCCGCTGTCGCGGCGCTTATGCCCGTAATCTCAAACGAGCGAGCGTAATCTGAGTCCCGTTGCGGAGCTCCTGTCCTGGTTATGCACTCCCCTAAATGGGATTGTCGCCGTGCGACTCGCCCCCCTGTCAGCTGCGCTCCCTAGAGCGAACCCCACACAGTACAGCGCGGTCGTGATTGCTACCTCGCGAGGCAACCATAGTGAAGTGCAGGAAGAACCACTTTCGTCCACGGGCGCATGACCTGCAAGAAGGAAACGAGCAGATCAGACGAAAAACGAGATTGTCCAAGGATAAGTGTATTGGATTATATACTAGCACGCGCCCCACGGCGCGTTTACCACTTAGATGCTCCTCCGCTCTGTCTCTCGCATCAGCACCTCACACACCGTCACAGCACTAGCAGACTCACATCAATAGCCTCCATCTCGGCATCGTCTATTACCCGTCCCTTTTCCCAAAACCGCTCCGGCGCCTCCCAGAAGTTCGTGAACACCTCCCCTTCCCCGTCTTCTCCCGCTCGCGACGAGCTCAAACTGGTGGCAGCCTGTCGCCGCTCAGCATCTGCATGCACGAGGGAATAGGCTCACGCACCTGGGACGTAGGAGAGACACTGTGCTTGAAATGTTCTAGGAAGGCCGCAAAGTGCTCTCGGATGTCCGGGGGCGCCATGGGGTGTGGACCGGGCGCGTGGGGCTCTGCGGATTTCGGGTTTCTCGAGGTCAGCCAACTTCCCGCACCTCTCACAAGCAGACAGGCTCACCCGTGGGAGCAAACGCCTTCCCCCGGAAGTGTATCATCGGTTTGCGGGCATGCCCTACTTGGGCTAGTAAGCGTATACTTGCTCGCATGACGACAGAGGAGAGCAGGAGAGCGGGAGCTATTTGGCTGTACAGCGCCCTTGCCTGCTAGGGTCTAAATATTCTGGCAGATCCGGGTAGAACCGGAGAATCGCGTGCATTGTAGGGGCCAACGAACGATGGATTATGTACATCTCAGTCCTTTTCACCTACTTTCGTCAGCCAGTAGTCTTTCTCCGCATCGTCCATCACCCGCCACAGCCCGGCGCCTTTGCCCTCCTTGCCCTCCGCGGTCTCTGCGGTCGACACGATGCCGATTTCGATCTCGCCTGGCTTGAAGTCCGTGGCGAGGACCGACGAGATGGATTCGATCGCCATCTGGCGCGGTTGTAAGAATCAACATTGGCTGTGATGTTATGACAGACACATACCTCGATCACCTCTGTCCTCCCCAGCGTCAGACCGGCAACATCGGGCTCGCCCTCCAGCTTTTTCCACCGCTTCTCCAGGAAGTTCATGGCCTCCTGCTGCTTCTGCCCCGCAGATGTGGCATGAAAGCCGACGAAATAGCCAGCAGGGTCGAGCTTGAAGCACTGCGGGCCATACTCAGGATCAACGCCGATCAGGATCATGGCTGCTTGGGTGTCAATGGGTTAACACAAGGCTACGACACAGAATCGCACCAATCCCTAATGGGCGCATAGCCGCACGCTGAGTGTAGACTTGGTTGATGTTCGCGATACGTCGAGCCAAGGCATCTGGGGTGATCTCGTATCCATACTTGTAGCGGAACTCGGCTGCCTCAGATCTAGCCCGTGTCACTTGGGCGCGAGCATCGGCTGAATGCACACTTCAGTTAAGCATGTTACATGGAATGTTGATAGTACACACCAATGAGCCCAGTGACGACGCAGCCAATAGAGGGTGTTATGCTGAACAGATGGGTGATGGTCCCCGAGTCGATCAGCTTGTCCTGCAACGGCGTCAAGGCGGACTCGGTTAACATTGGTAAAGTTACGTACGGCCACCTTCTTCTGCGTAACCACAACAGCGGTATCCTTCCCTCTAATAGCCATGGCGGTGTGACCAGAGCCAGAGATCGCCTTGAAGGCATACTCTGGGATGATCGTCAGACATGTGTGCGCACAGCCTGAGCAAACATGCACTCACCGACTTGGTATAGACGCCCTTCTGGCGAGAAGACGGTAAGATATCTGCACAAGTATACTCTCAGTTCACCGTCATGTATTCCTTTTGCTCGCTGTATGCATACCTATCGTAGGAGGTCCTGGACATTGTGAACGAGAAGCAAGGTGATGTGAGGACAGGGCCGCGTATGGAGACGCGTCAGTCTCCAGCCACGGTTTCCTGAATGCCTCCGCGTGCTTCTTTTCACGCTTCGCTGCTTCCCTACCTCAAGCGCCTGAGTCGAGCTGACTTTCTGGTCCCGTTCCCAAGTCACTGTATCCTTATACGGGCGCTCTCGCTGTCCTGATTGCTGGTGGTGACAATGAAGGAATCGGTGCAGGACACGAGCCACAAAGTCATGTGAGTCTGTGTTTGCCACGCGTAATTGCCAAGCAACTCATTCTGGTCCAGCAAGCACATCCAGTTCAGTCTCCTCAAGCCACAAGATGTCGTCAAGATCTCCGAGTTCGAGATACCACATCATGACCTATATACCCGAGGAACGCGAGACCCAGCGCCGAACGGGGTGCTAGACAGACGATTAGTGCGTTTGATATCCGTCTTAACTGAAGCTGCTTCTCACGAGACTACAGGGTGTCACTGACAAGACATCGGTCTGCGAGACGTGTGGACAGACGGCTCAGACCTGTGTTGGACATTACGCCTATATCAAGTTGACTCTGCCCGTGTTCCATGTTGGCTACTTCAAGCATGTTATCTCGATCCTGCAATGTATCTGCAAGACCTGCTCTCGTGTCATGCTGGAGGAGGCGGACCGGCGCAAATTCCTGCGACGGTTCCGCCGACCAGGACTGGAGAACCTTCAGCGCCAAGCAACCTTCAAGGCCGTCAATGCGCAATGTCGCAAGGTTGTCTACTGCCCGTACTGCATGAACATCAACGGAACGATCAAGAAGGCGAAGAAGGATATCAAGATCGTTCATGACAAGTTCCGCGCCAAGAAGACGGAGGACGAGAGGGTGAAGTGGAGAGAGGGTTTCAACAAGGCTGTCGAGTACCAGAAAGATCTCGCCCCGCACATTGGCAAAGCCCTAGAAGACATGCACCCATTACGAGTCTTGACGCTCTTTGAGAACATAACGGACGAGGTGAGCAGGGTGTCTGCTGATGCGTTTCGCCATGCTAACAGACATTCAGGATTGCGAGTTGCTTGGTTTACATCCTGAGCATGGACGACCAGAACAGTTTATTTGGCATTATATCTCGGTACCACCGGTAGCGATCCGACCCTCGGTGCAGCAGGATGGAGCCAGCAACGAGGATGATCTCACCGTGAAGCTGACGGAAATTGTCTTCTGCAACGCCCTCATCAGAGAAGGACTTCGAAAAGGCAATGCCACCTCTAACATTATGGAGAACTGGGATTTCTTGCAGGCTGGAGTCGCCCTGTATATCAACTCCGAGCAGCCCAATCTTTCGCCAGCATACGTGCAGAAGCCAATTCGAGGTTTCTGCCAACGTCTCAAGGGCAAACAGGGTCGTTTCCGAGGCAATCTTTCTGGGAAACGTGTCGATTTCTCAGGTCGTACTGTCATCAGTCCTGATCCCAATCTGCGCATCGATGAGGTCGCAATCCCAAAACGAGTCGCCGTCAAGTTGACCTACCCTTCCCGTGTGAACGACCACAATGTCGAGGTACTACGTCAAGCAGTGCGAAACGGTCCTCTGGTGTGGCCGGGTGCGAATTTCGTTCAGAACGGAGCGCCTGGACCATTTGGCTTGGGAGGTGGCATCAAGCGATTCTTGATGTACGCGAACAGAAACGAGGTCGCAGACAGGTTGCAAGTCGGCGATGTGGTCGAGCGACATTTGATCGATGGTGATATTGTCCTGTTCAATCGACAGCCAAGTTTGCACAAGCTCTCCATCATGTGCCATCGAGTCAAGGTGCGGCCATGGCGATCGTTCCGTTTGAATGAGTGTGTCTGTGGTCCTTACAATGCGGACTTTGATGGTGACGAGATGAATCTTCGTACGTTTTCTTCTGGTTAATCATGAGCGTCATACTCATTGCAATACAGACGTCCCGCAAACAGAAGAAGCTCGAACAGAAGCCCTCGAGCTGATGAGCGTCAAGAAGAACCTCGTAACCCCGCGTAATGGAGAGCCCGTCATTGCTGCTACCCAAGATTTCATCACAGCTTCCTACCTCCTCTCCAATCGAGATACCTTTTACGATCGCCGCACGTTTACCCAGATTTGCACGTACATGGCTGATGCACTTGAAGATATCGAGCTTCCACCGCCAACGATCTGGAAGCCGGAGCGTCTATGGACCGGAAAGCAGATCTTCAATGTCCTCATGCGCCCCAACAGCAAGAGTAATGTCCAGGTCAACGTAGAATGTCCTTGCCACCGAGGACAGAAACCGAACCCGCGGTACTATCCATTATCTGGGCGGATCCCGAAACCAGGTCATGAGGACGAGAAGGTCCCAGTAGAGGAACTGGAACGACAACGAGATGAAGCTGAGAAGGCAGGCAAAGGCAAAGACGATCCCTATGGCGATTTCTGCAAGCCTCTCAGTATGGACCTCTCGCCGAATGACGGCTGGCTGGTCATCGTCAACAGCGAGATCATGTGCGGCGTCATGGACAAGGCCACGGTGGGAAGCGGCAAGAAGAAGTCCATTTTCGGTGCTATCCTGCGTGACTTTGGGCCTGAGGAGGCCTCGGGAGCGATGAACAGGCTCGCCAAGCTCTGTGCGCGCTGGCTGTCAAACTTTGGCTTCTCTCTCGGAATCAACGATGTGACTCCCGGAGCCGAACTTCGCGCGCGGAAGGAGGAGATGGTGGCCAAGGCGTACGAGGAATGCACCGAGCTGATTCAGCAAGCCAGACTCGGCAAGTTGAAGAACAAGCCTGGCTGTGATCAAGATCAGACGCTGGAAGCCTCCATATCCAGCATCCTTTCCAAGGTCCGAGAGAGTGTCGGAGATATCTGTATGAAGGAGCTGAGCATCCACAACGCTCCTCGTCTCATGTCCGTCTGCGGCTCCAAGGGTTCAGTTCTCAACGTGTCGCAGATGGTGGCTTGTGTCGGACAGCAGATTATTTCCGGCAAGCGTGTGCCCGATGGCTTCCAAGATCGTTCTCTACCTCATTTCCCGAAGAAGTCGCGCGAGCCGCCGTCAAAAGGTTTCGTCAGCAATTCGTTCTACACTGGCTTGACGCCGACCGAGTTCCTCTTCCATGCTATCTCTGGCCGTGAAGGCCTGGTCGACACTGCGGTCAAGACGGCAGAGACAGGTTACATGCAGCGACGGCTGATGAAGGCCCTTGAGGACCTGGTGACGCACTACGACACGTCCGTGCGCACTTCTAACGGCGGCATGGTCCAATTCCGCTTCGGTGACGACGGGCTAGATCCTGCCTGCCTGGAAGGCGCGGGCCAGCCGGTCGACTTTGACCGGACGTGGATGCACGCGGGGGCGATCACCTCGCGCGATGGACGTGCGCTGCTGCCGTTCGAGATTGTGGACCTGACGAACGAGATGCTTGGGAGCAAGAAGTTCCGGTCCGAGTGCACGCAGCAGTACATCGACAGCCTGCGGAGCTACATGCAGGCGATCGCGCGTGAGCTGGGTACGATACGGCAGGACTACCGTATGTACGACGCGGTGCACAAGGAGGAGGACTGGGATGCGCAGACGGACCTCTCGCTCGGCGCGGGCCCGAAGGAGAAGGCTGCGCTGGAGAACAGGATCAAGATTACCCAAGCGCATGTGCGGGGGTTCCTAGGCACGTGCTGGGAAAAGTACGTTAAAGGGAAGATCGAGCCTGGGTCTACTGTGGGCGCGGTGGGCGCGCAGTCGATCGGCGAGCCCGGGACGCAGATGACGCTCAAGACGTTCCATTTTGCCGGCGTGGCGAGCATGAATGTCACTTTGGGCGTGCCGCGGATAAAGGAGATTATCAATGCTGCCAAGTCGATCAGTACGCCGATCATCAGCGCCAAGCTTGTGGAGAGGAGGAACGAGAGCGCGGCGAGGATCGTCAAGGGGAGGTTGGAGAAGACGTACCTTGGGGATGTGGCGAGCGTGATCGAGGAGGCTTGGGCGGGGGATTATACGTATATCGGCATACACCTTGATATGGAGACGATTGGGAAGCTCCAGCTGGAGCTGACGATCGAGGATGTCAAGCGGGCGATCGTTAGTTCGAGCAAGCTGAAGGTCAAGGATGGGGTGAGTGCGACCGTTCATCCCTACGGGTATATGCTAATAATCTGTAGAACGTCACCATCGACGCGCGCAAGAACCGGCTCAAGATCTTCTTCGACAGCGGGGAGTTCAAGTACTACGAGCTGCGGGCTACGAAGCGGGTCTTGCCCGAGATTGTCGTCAAAGGTTCGGCGCAGATCCAGCGCGCGGTGATTAACAAGATTGAGAAAGCGGATTCACCGCGCGGGCAGCCGGGGGAGAACGAGCTGCTCGTCGAGGGGTACGGCCTGCTGGAGGTGATGACTACTGAGGGAGTGGTGGGCGAGGAGACGACGAGCAACCATGTGATCGAGGTTGGGAAAGTGCTCGGGATCGAGGCTGCCAGGAGGACGATCGTGAATGAGATTCAGTATACGATGGAGAGCCATGGGATGAGCATCGATCCGAGGCATGTGATGCTCCTGGGGGATGTGATGACGTACAAGGTGCGCCTTTCCTCTTGCCCTTTCCCCTGCGGGAGAAGTACTGATCAAGCGCAGGGGGAAGTGCTCGGGATCACGCGATTCGGAGTGGCCAAGATGAAGGACAGCGTGCTGATGCTAGCGTCGTTCGAGAAGACGACTGACCACCTATTCGACGCCGCCGCGTACGGGAAGAGCGATGCGATCCTGGGCGTGAGCGAGAGCATCATCATGGGCAACCCGGCGAATAATTGCGGGACGAGCATGCCCGCGCTTGTCACGCCTGCGCCTAGGCTGGGTAAGAGGAGGGGACTGCTGTTCGAGGCTGCCGCGAGGGTGTAGTGTCCTTCTCCTTCTCTACACCGATGAGATGGGATCTTCAGGCGTCTATTGCGTGACTGGTTGTTATGTAGAGTACACGATGTAAACATATTTGGGCATGACGTCACCGTCTGTAATGAATGTACGCAGTGGCGATTCTCCCGTTCCGTGTGAGGAAATCACGTTCCCGCGCTTGGGTGGTCCCTTGCCACACACATGCCGGGCGATCCCAATACGCTGTGGCGTCCCTCGTTTGCTGGGAGCGAAAGTGTGCCGCACTATCATAGCCGCATATCCTGTAATTCATGCTATTTGAGGTGCTGGACGCTCGAACGACGACCACGATACCCCCTCACGTTCCTTCCTTTGACTCGGACTGCTTCGCACTTTGTTAAGCATACTCGTAGATCAACTCCCTGCTAGCAAGCCCTGATCGCCTGCAACACACACCGTCCAAGGAGGATGGCGATCGCACCGCTCGACCCTTTCCCACCGGGGGAGAGCTCGCCCCTCCTCCAACCGCCGGACCCAGGCACTTCCTCCAAAACCTCACACGGCTACCTGCCCTCCCTCTCCACTTCCCCCTCTTCCTCTTCCTCGTCCTCCGGAACCACATCCAGCACACCCCTCTCTTCCACAGGCTCAGGCTCCTCAACGCACGACTCCCTCCCCACCCTCCGCTCGCGCACCCCACAGCTCATCAAGCCTCTCCTCGGCACCTCTGCCGCGATCTCCTCCTTCCTCGCCCCCCTGCACGAGCCCGCAACAGCAGCGGGCGAAGTGCGCGCCGCCTTCCGTCTCGCCTCAGGGCAGACAGTCTCATTCTTCATCTCGGCCTTCTTCCTCTCCCTCGTCGTCGCCTGGGCATCCGCAGCGCGCGTGGCGGCCGAGCCGCCCAGGTGGTGGTGGAAGCCTGTGAAACCGGTCAGGTTCCCATGGGACGATGACGAGTATTGGAGGAAGGAGAAGGTCGTCAAGGATGTGAGGTACTATGCCAGGGCTGTGGGGTTCGATATCCGCGACCAGGAGTGCGTGACGGACGATGGGTTCATCTTACGGTGCGTCCATCCTCCCACATGCATATATGCGATGCTGTTGCTAACGCAAGACAGGATGCATCATGTCCTGAACCCGCGACACAAGCCGCACGCGGACGGGCGTGGCGGTTACCCCGTTCTGATCCTGCACGGCCTCTTCCAGTCCTCAGGCTCGTTCATCACCTCCGAGGAGCGCTCGCTCGCCTTCTGGCTCTCGGAGCACGGCGGGTACGACGTCTTCCTCGGCAACACGCGCGGGGTGTTCGACATGGGCCACACGCGCTGGAAAAGGGACGAACCGCGTTTCTGGGACTGGACCATCCGGGAACTGGCAATGTACGATTTTCCTGCCATGGTGGACTATGTGTGCCAAGCAACGGGGTACGACAAGATCGCGTTTATCGGCCATTCCCAGGGGAATGGACTCGCCTTCCTCTCCCTCTCTCAGGGGATCCGTCCAGACCTCGGCGAAAGGCTCTCCGTCTTCATCGCACTCGCACCGGCGGTGTACGCTGGCCCGCTGACACACGGTTTCCCGTTCACCGTCCTGCGGCAGCTGCGATGGAAATCCTGGACGCGGATATTTGGCGTTCTGGACTTTATCCCGCTCATGCGGTGGGCGTACGACCTCGTCCCCGCCAAGCTCTTCGCCATGATGGGGTACACGATGTTTGCGTTCCTTTTCCAATGGACGGACGCGAACTGGCTGCCTCGACGGAAGACGAAGATGTTCCGGTTCACGCCTACGCCCGTCAGCTCGGCAAGCATCTTCTGGTGGTGCGGGAAGGGCGGGTTCGCAGATCGGAAATGTACGATGAACGAGCTCCTGGACAGGTGGTGGGACGCGCGCTTCCCCCCGCTGTCCATCTTCTGGGGTGGGAGGGACTATCTCGTGCGCACCGAGCCGCTGCTCGAGCGCCTGCGCACGCACGAAAGGGACGTGGAGGTGATACGCACGCAGATGATCGACCCGAGCGAACACTGTGATTTCTATTGGGCGGCGGACGCGGTGGAATGGTGCTTTGGAGCGATGAGAGAGGATGTGGAGCGGACGAGGGTGCGCTATAAGGAGGAGGAGCAGGAGGAGGGGGATGGCCCGGGGCAGGATGTGCCGACCCCCGATGTTGAGGAGGAGGAGGAGGAGGAGGAGAGCGGGTTCTTGTTGGAGGAGACGAGGGAGCCGCAGGAGGAGGAGATGCAGAGGGAACATCGGCAGTATGGGTTCTAACCCCTGGCCGGCTGGGGGTTGATATCAGGCATAGGATATCAGGAGAATGTACCGAGGGCTTGTATACACGAGAGAGCGGCCCGAATACAGTAGATCTAGCATGGACAGTACGATATTCACGCATACTTTGTTGTAGCAATGTACAACGTATATAGATGTTGTAATTGCACAGTGTAATCTGGCAAATCGTGGTGACGAGAATGCGGCGACTTGTTATCTTGTTCCCTATTGAGAATACATACACCACCTAAGATCACAACCAAACAGTCTCCACGCCATAAATGGAAGAAAGATCGAAGGACGAATACAGTACATGGCTCATCCAAGCCTCTAGTTCTTCTTCTCCCCAAACACCTTCTCCATAATCCCCTTGGGGATGAGCTGCTGCTTTCCCGCCTCCTCGGCGCTCCAATATCCCACCTTGACGCTCCCATTATGGCTCCCGACGACGCACTCGTCCGCGACCCAATTCGGATCGTCGTCCTCTCCCCACTCGCCGACCCAGCACCGGTGCAGCGCGTGCGTCTCGTCGAGCGTGCGCGTGCGCGAGCGAAGCGAGGGCGCGATCGTCGACACGCCGTTCTCGTGCGTTATCGTCAGCGGGCCGCGGAAGGTCGGGGGCAGGAAGAGCGCGATGCTGCCGTTGCGCGACTCGACGAGGATCGAGAGACGCATGTCTGCGGGGCATTCCGCCTGCGTGTCGCTCATCAGATCTTTTATCCACTGAGATGAGATGGGAGAAAAGACGCACCACGCTGAACTTGACACTGCCGTTCATGCTCAGCCCCTCGAGCTCGACGCGGCCCTTGGCAGTCCTCCCCACGCTCTGGGTAAGGTACACCAGAGCGTCGATGCTGCCATTCTGCGAGTACACGCTCAGGGCCTTGTCGTGGCTCCCTGGCGGGGCAGGCAGCGTCGGGTCGATCACGTAGGTGTCGCGGATGCCAGAGTTGTCCCGGAACACACGTAGGCGGTTCTGCCGCGGCAGCTCGGGCGGGATGCGGGAGATGGTGGTGGGGAAGGGAGAGCGGGGGGAGGTGGGGAAGGGGGAGATTGAGACGGCCTGCGCGGTGGGCGAGACGATGGCGTCTTCCCCCTCGAGCAGGTCGACGCGCGCATCGCGCTGAGGTGAGTAAGGCGGTGGCTCGAACCGCTCGAACTCGTCGACGCTCGCGACGGAGGCGACGGAGGTGCCGGAGGTAGAGGTGCTGCCGCTCGGGCCTGGCAAGTCGGCGGGCTGCAGTGTGTCCCCTGGCCTGTACTTGTTCTCGTCGGTGATTATCATGTTAGCCAGCTTGGAGGAATGGATGGGATGAACGGCGATGATGGCGGGGAGGAAGACGACGGGCGGCTGGTAATGGGATCAGCTGCGATGGTAACGGTCAGATCAGCCATCTATTTAGGGTCCTCATGTGCACCGGTCCTCGGGCACATTCGGCGATGTTCCCTTGGCGTCCTTGGTACTGTATCTTCTGCGGCCAAAAAATATCATTACAACAAGCGCCCAATTCACAAGGCGGAGAAATGTTAACACTACTACTACAATGCAGCTCAAAATCTGAAAAGCTGCTTCAGGAAGGAATACTTCTCCGGCTTCTCTTCCCAGAACCCCACCCAGATATGCCCATCGTAAGTATGGATAAGGCACTCATCGCCCGTCCACTCGGTCTCCCCATTCCACTCTCCGATCCAGTAGCGCCGCACATTGCCGGTCTCCTCGAATACGCGTGCGACGGCTTTGAGGGACGGCTCTAGCCGGGGCCCCCAGCCGTGCTTCGCTTCGATGACCAGCGGACCATTGAATTTGGGAGGCAGCTTCATAAAGATGTTCCCGTGCCGGTTCGTGGACGCCGTGATTTGCAGAGGCACGGTTGGAGGACATGCCGGCTAAATCGGATATAACTAAGCATTGCATGTCAAGACTTGCGGATAATGTGCTCACAATCGTTACATACACACTGCCTTTCTTGCTCCGAAAGTCCATCGACACCTTCCCCTTGACATCCTCGCCCACCACATACACCTCTGCGAACACATGTCCATTGCTCGCATACAGACTCAAGTTCTCCTCTGGTGCACCTGGAGGTGTTGGTAGGGACGGATCGAGCAAATACGTCTCCTTGATTCCCCAATTGTCCTCCCGGTGGACCTTGAGCCTGTTCTGCCTCGGCAGATTCTGAGGAACTGTGGGACTCCTAGGGCTGGAAGGACTAGAGGATTCCAGCAAGTCCACTGCAGGCTGCGGGGCGTGGGCGCTATACGGTGGTGGTGCGATGGACGGTGCTCTGTTGCTCGGCCTACTTAGGCGCTCCTTGCGGTTCGGCACTGCGCTGGGGAGCTCAGGCGGGATCGGAGGCATGGGCTTTTCCTGGTTCGGGATAATCATGTTGGCTGGTCGTGTTGAAAGTCTTCAAACGGCGGAATGCGCGCGAGATCAACAGCATCCTGCTCCACGACTCAGCACTTATCAACATGCCAGGAATGGCCGGGCAAGTGCGCAGGCGCCCGCTGCGCGTCCGAATCGGAGTCATGCGGCGCGGTGCGGTCCCTGTTTGTTGCTGCCTGCTGCGCGCTCATTCCTTTCATCATCGTACAGCCTCGGCTCCCTGACAGAGATGGATATCCATTATCAACAATTTTTCCTAGCAAAGAACGAAAGCTACGCCTTTGGGCCAAACATGCTTTTGACGAGGCGCACACTCTCCATCCGGCCGGTCACAGACTTGAGCTTCGCCAATACTTCGCCCCCGGTCCCCTCGGGCATCCACACCGCTCCAGGCCCCATCTCCAGCTCAGGATCCTGCTCCCACACTCCGAGTGTGATCGCTCCCTGCGTCCGTATAAAACAGCGGTCAAACTCGCTCTCGTCCTTCCCGGGTGTGAATTCTCCGATCCAAAGAAGTTGCACACCGCGCTCCTCGTTGAGAATCCTCGTCCGCGGTTTCAGCGCGTCCTCGATAGTGATCGTGTCTTTCCGGCCAACATGCATGTCGACCTTTCCCGTGAAGTTCGGAGGGAGCTTGATGAAACATGGCGCGGCCCATTGGACCTCTAGGTCAACCCGAAGATTGGGACAGAGGTAAACTTCCAGCATGTCCCTCCGCACGCCGGCGCGAGGCTTGTGCGTCTGGAGGTGCAGCTTCACTCGGTGGTTCGCGGTTGCGTGGGCCTGTGAGGACATCAGTATCTGCTGACTCCGCTGACGGTCTCTTCCCGAATCGAGGTCGCTTACAATGGTCATCCTCACGCTAGAAGCCTTAACGGACATCTCCACATGTTGCTCCCGATGGTCCACTTCTGCCTTGGCGTCCACCAGATACACCCTGGCGTCGACAACGCCCTTCTCGGACATCGTCTGGATATCGAGTGCCTTCTCCGAGCTTCCTTGAGGAGCATGCAAGGAAGGGTCGATGACGAACGACTCGCGGACGTCGCCCTGTCGTCTGATACGAACACCGTTCTGCTTCGCCAAACCGCTGGGTACGTCGGTCGGTATCGCCTGGAACGACTGTGACGGCCCAGGGTCGGAAGATGTCTGGTTCGAAGCGCTTAACACTCTCAGTTTGTGCACATAGGCTCCTTTCTCCGGCGGAGCAACTTGGGGTAAAGCCAAAGGCAGCAGCGAGGTTGCCTGCGTCTGGGAGGCTTCTGCAGGGTGTTCGGTGCTTAATTTTGGCATGTATGGCGGGGGCGCTTGTGCAGCATCATTCGACGTTGACTCGGAGACTGCAGTATCATGTTCGGACGGAGAGAGCATAGTGGGTGCCGCTTGATTGATCGTAAGGGATGACTGCGGATGCGAGATCGTGTTATAGTACAGCACGAAGACTGGATCGGTGAGGACCACCAGACCGGGGATACCGACGAATAGCAATGACAGGGACCGATGCCAATCTGGGGAATAAATCGATGATGAGTAGGCGGTAGAGTATATGAGCAAAGCACAAGAAATATGCCAAGCAGAGGCGCCCAAGTCACCAGGCGCATGCACCACAACGGGTTCCTGGTTCCTGAGACTAAAAGGCTGGGCGCTCTGGGCGTTTTGCGGGATGCATCGAGTGTTGCGTTGGACGATAGTGGTAACGAGCATATTCAGATCCAGATAGTGCAGATCCAGATAGTAGTCTGTGGGGAGCTACAGGACGTAGGGTCGTCAGAGCAGGCTGAGACGCAAGTTTGCGTATCCGCCCCGTTGACAACAAACGAGGACAGTTGCAGCTCCCATCACAGTCATTGACGGATGTCGACTGCCTTTGCCCATGACCGTAAGGTGTCTGGTCGTGAACGAGGGTGTAATGAGTCGACAGGGACAATGTGATATGAGAACAACGGCCCGAGCTAGTACACGGATGTCGACTCATAGCCGTGTCCTATACCGGCGTCCTCTGCTCGATCGATCACGCCATACCGTCATGTCCGACTTTGCATCGAGTACCTCTTGGAAGATGCACTGCTCTTTGCGCCGTAAGCGCCATGCGCACAAAGCGGAGCATATCGAGCCAGTCGATCGCTGTTGTTGTTCGTCCATGGCTGCAGATTTGCCGCGCGCTTGTCGACATCGCACGCCCAGAAGAAGTAATTCGCTTTCGTGGTCGCCTCAGCATCTTCAAGGATCCATAGAATTGCCGACAGTAGGTCACAACGAAATGTCAATCTCGCGCTCAGCAACAGAACGAGCAGGCAAAATCATATTGTTAGGCATCGGCGTGGTCGGCTTCGACTGGCGATCACCCGGCGGACACATCTCCGTCCGTGTTCCCAAGGCGCGCGCGAAGGCAAGGGTGGAAGCCGAACCTGCAGTGGAACCCTTCTTCTCCATTTGTTCGGACAACAACCATCATTCACAGACTTGCCTCGTGCTCTGCGACATTACGGCAAAGATTAATGGCGCCAGGATCCCCTGTCCCCGTAATTGCGAGACAACAGGTCAATGTCGACCCTCCACCTCCATTCGCTCCGAGGGTCCGAGAGCTCGGGCCGAGATATGCACCGGTGTCACAAGTCCAATGCATGACAGGGTGCCGGGAAGGGGCACCGGGAAGCCTAACTTGTTGAGCGAGGTTATATATACGCGCATGACCAGCTGCTACTATATGGGATATCACCTCACACACTGAGGACGCGCCTTTTGCTTGTCGCTACTTGATTGGTCGAAAAACCGCAGAACAACATGGCTTCACCTCTGGCGACTGAACAATGGTGGCGCAAGCCCTTCGGGATGTTCCAGACGAACCTGCGGGAGATCAATGCCGATATGGACGTCGAGAAGGTGCTCGACTTTATCGAAGCGCACGGTGCGCAGGCGTGGCTCATCGGCACAGGCGGCATCCTTGCGTATTACCCTACCGACTTGCCCTTCCATTTGCGCAACCCACTGCTCACCAAACGGGCGAGTGGCGACCTCATCGGTGATGCAATCAAGGCGGCGCATGGGCGTGGGATCCGCCTGCTCTGCCGCATGGACTTCTCGAAGGTTCAACCGTCTGTCGCAGTCGAGCACCCAGACTGGTGCTTCCGCTCCCCCAAAGGCGCTCTCCAGACGCACACGGGCGATCTCGTCTCCGTCTGTCCATGCGGACCGTACTACCAGGAGAAGGTATTCCAGATCCTCGATGAGCTCACGAGCCGCTATCCGGTAGACGGATTCTTCTTCAACTGGATGAGCTTCAACGAAACCGACTACAACAAGGTCTACCATGGCGTCTGCCACTGCCCCACGTGCTTGCGCGAGTTCCCGCTCAAGACGGGGATCAGCGAGCTCCCTGATGGACCTCAGTCGCCTACGTACGATGTATGGCTCAAGTTCGCCAAAGGCGTTATTGACGACCTCACCGCTCGCATCCGCGCCTTCATCGCTGAGCGCGCTCCGAATGCCGGGCTCATCCTCGGCACCACGGCAGACATCATGTTTCACGAGGCGAACAACGCACTCGGCCGCGAGCTCTGGCATCATGCCACGACCGAGTGGGTCTCCGCCTTCCGTTCGTACCGGGCGAACGTGCCGGTCCTCATCAACAGCGTGACCTTCCTCGACATGCCGTACCGCATGGCCGGTGAAGAGCCGCATCATTTCGCCCAGTACCTCATCCAAGCCATCTCCCGGGGCGGGAACCCGTCAACTTACATAATGGGCGTGCCCGGCCAGATACCGTATCCCTGCTACGACCTCGCTGGCCAGGTGACGCGCTTTCACAAGAAGTGGACGGAGGAAGTATACACCGGCATGAATCCGAGCGCTCAGACGGGACTCGTGCGCCCCGACCGTCTTCAGCAGACCGGAGAGCAGTACGCGCAATCGCAGACCGAGTTCCGCGGACTCTACTCTGGCTTGCAGCAGCGACACATACCTTTTGATGTCATTGCCCAAGAGTTCATCCCCGGCATGCAGCAGAATGGCAGCTTGAAGCGGTACAAGACGATCATCCTTCCCGACCTCGGCAAACTGTCTCAAAATGCTGTCACTGTGCTGGACGAATTTGTCAACAACGGCAGCAACATCATCCTGACTGGCTCCAGCGGGCTGGATGGCGATGCCTTCCAGCTGAAGTCCTCCCCGGCTACGTCGCGCAAGAGCTTCATCAGCAAGCGCGACCAGATTTGGTCGTCCTACGTCTGTCCTATCATGGAGCCAGGTAGCGACCCTCAAGTCTACCCTGCCCCTATCGTCCCGCTCTATGGGGCATACCACTTCTGTGAGTGGAAGGCAGACACCAAACAGTACCTCAAGATGCTTGACCAAGCGCCGTTCGCCCCGCCGGAGAAGGCTTACGGAAACAAGCAGGTCAACGAGCCGGGGTACGTGATTGGCAAATATGGACAGGGGTCGGCGGCATACGTGTCCTGGACCATCGGCCGAGCATACCACGACCTCGGCTTGACAGTCATTCGGGACATGTTTTGCGACGTCATCCGCGATTTGGATGCGGTGGATGCGATTTCCGCAGACTTGCCAGAGCAGGTGGAGATCACACTTAATCGGGTTGCCGACAAACTCGTCGTTCACGTTGTCAACATGTCCGGGGCACGAAACACCAACTTTGGCCCGCCTATCCCGATACGCGGGGGAACTATCACTATTGCCGGAGCTGGCGGGAAGCTCACCGCAAAGAGCTTGATTGACAACCTGCCTTGCGACGTCCACTCGAAGGCTGACCACGCCGTCATAGCCTTGCCAGAAATCGATCTGTTTGATGTCATTATCGTAAGTGGGTTGTAGGGAAACAGAAAGCGGTCAAAGCACCCGAGAAGAGGGTACAAGCGGGACAGGGTCAACAAAACGCTGGGAACCACTTCATTATAAGCTACTGCAGTAGGTTGTACAATTGCGCATAACAAGCTGTCCAACCAGCGCCCATGCAGCCAGTGGGATGGCTTCAGTGTGAATACAATGTTTATGATACACTAATGCCGTCGCCCGCGTCCCCTAGCCCTGCCCCTCTGAGGCATCGGAGCGGTCGCACGCATATTACCACCGCCGCGCGGTGGCGGACCGCCATAAGACTCATACCCAGAAGGGCGGCCTCCATACGCCGTGTCATCGCGTCCTCCATATCCGCCGTACGAGCTCTGAGGAGGACCACCGTAGCCACCGTAGCCACCATAGCCGCCGTAGCCATTTCCGTATGGAGCGTTGTTCGCTGGACGATTGTTGTAGTCGGATTGCCCCGGAGCATTGTACGAGCCACCCTGGGCGCCGTAACCACCATAGCTGGCCGGTCCACTCTGCCCACCTTGGCTATATCCATTGTAGCCACCACCGTAAGAGTTGCGCGGTCCCCCAGCACCTCGCCCGCCGCGATTGTCGTCATAGCGGGGTTGACGGCCGTGCGCCTGTCCTCCACGCATTTCGCGACCAAATTCATCACGGCCGCCTTCGGAATAGCCCCCAGCACCATACGTGCCGCCTCCCGCGCCTCCGCCGTAGCCATTTCGACCACCACGGAATGCGTTAGGGTTGTTGTCTCGCATATTTCCCCCGCCACGGCCGCGCCCACGGCCGCCGCCAGACCTTATCAGCTCGATGTCGGAGTTGTCCAAAGTCCGCGGTGGCATGCGAACTCCTCTGAGAAGGACAGATCGGTGCGGGGTGATTTGCTTCGGGTAGAAGTACAGAACGGACAGAGAATGGTCATCCTCGATATCAGGCAGGCCTTGACTTGTCAAAGGCGAAAAGTACGTCGAGCCAGGCACGCAGTCGGGATCGGCCATAACAGCACCACTGATACCAAAGCTTTGCTTGGTGTTCAGAGGCGTGGGCTACCGTACACAGTTAGCATGGCGTTCTATGAAACCCTGGAGTACCTTACCTCATTCGAGCGACGCTTGCCATAGAGCAACGACAAAGAGTCGAAGAGGGGATTTTGATCTGATATGAACATGACGTTGTTGCCCCATTTGTTTCGTCTGACCTCGTCTTCAGTCAGCCCAGGATACTTCAATGCCATGGCGTCCAGCAACCGCTGTGGATCAATGAAGGGCAGAAGCGCAACACCTTGCCATGCCATCTTCTTTCCATTCATGTCAATGTCGAACGTTTCGGGATAGAAGTCAATAATGGGAGACGTGTCTTCGGTCATGAGCTCGTGGAACGTGGGCGGGATGTGGACCCGACTACTCGCAATGAGCTTGTGATATGCAATAGAGCTGATGAGTACTTACCTTGAAGCAGGAAAGACTCCCATGAGCTGCTCGTATGGTTTGAATGGCGCACCGAGTTCAAATTTGATGTCCATCTTTTCAACGTCTTCGAAGTCCTGGGCGAAAGGTGCAAAATGGTATGGGAAATACCACTGCCAAGATGGCGTCTGTCAACTACGTCAGAAGGTTTACGCGGGACTATGAGTAAACTCGTACCCCTTGGTAGTAGTAATGCAAGACCCAAGCAACACCCTCGATGTAAGACTTGGTGACTCTGCGGCAATGGCGTGAATGAAGGACTGATATGAATAAGCTATTTACGTACGACTTGATGAAAGCTTTGTCGCTGAGCTCTACACCAAATTTGGAGCGGTAATATCGCTCTCTGTAACCAGGCTCCCACAAACTGAAGGCACTTGTTATTAAGCGCATCTCATTATTTCAGCACGGACAGACTCACCGAACATGATCTTCTTGAATCACGGTTCCGTCTGCGTTCTTCTTGAGTTTGAGAGGTACTGGCTCGGTAGTCGCATCCTCGTCATCGTCCGGAAGGACTTCGATATCGGAATTTTCGTCGGCCTCCATCTCGTCTGCCTTGCGCTTCGTCCCCTGTGGAGCATCGGCATCTCCATCTCCATTTTTCATGCTGTCGTCGATACGCACGTCGACCGGTACATCGTCTTCGAGTGCTATGTCGTCCACAGTGTCCCGAGGCTCGTCCATCACGATGGCATCCACGGTTTGAGGGTCGCCATCGGCAAGGAGATGCGGCCGCTGAGCTTGTCCATCCTGCTCAGCCTGGGCGTTATCCAATACTGCTTGACCATCAACAGTGGGATTGATGACACTGTCGATAGCCGCATTCACGCTAATTTCGGTAACTGCAGGTTCCTGCATCAGAAGATCGGCCTTAGATGCTGCATCATTCGACAACATCGGCACATTTGCCTCGTTTTCAGAGTATGCTGCCTTTAGTTGAGCTTGCGCGCGAACAGCAGCTGATTCTTTCTGCTCAACCTCCTCATCGGGAGTCATAACCTCCAGAAGTACCATAGGAGCATCCTCGGCTTCTGGTGCCACCGTGGGAACTCCCTCGGGTGTGACGGGTTTAGGGGCTTGCTTCAGAGCATTTCTGCCCAACGGGCGTAAAGTAGCCATCTCGGCTTTCAGCCTCTCAGCGGCGCTCATGTTGGCCGTCCGAATGAGATGTCGATTCTGAACGATGTCGTGGTTTGAACCGCCTACGGTTGGCGATCCAACAGGTTGGGGCACAGCAGACTGGACAGGAGAAGGCTGGACGGGGTGCGCTGGCTGGATCGGATAGGCAGGTTGGGGAGGGTGGGCAGGATGCGCTGCGGCAGGACTCAGTGTGCTCGCAGGGACGATGTCAAAGTTTGGTCGAGCGGGCAGGGACGGGTGAATGGGTGGAGGCCCAGGCGCTGGTGCTGCGGCAACAGGAACATAATCTTGTCCGCCATATTGCATGCCATTGGAAGGTTGCTGGTTCGCTGCCTGCTCCACACGTCTGCGCTTAGCGTTCTGATCCTGACGCTCTTCGGCTATTCAAATCAAAGCAAGGTCATTCAAGGTTCGCACATCAAAATCATCTCAGCTCACCCTCTTTCCGTCTGCGGAAGATATCATTCTCAGTTCTAGCCAGACCATCCAGAACGATTTGAACTCTGTCCAAGTTGACTTGACCATTGTCGGTCAAGTAACCACCCATGCGGGGGAGTTCTTTTTTCCATATGCGCAGCAAGGTGTCAATAGCACCTTCTCGAATTTCAAGCGAGGGCATGTGAGGCAAGAAGTCATTGCCGACGAAGAAGATGAGGAAGATCCAATCATCGATAGCTCGCTCAAGGTCGAAAGGGAACGGCGTGTAGGGGATGTTCAGCTCGACCTCGAGGTATTCCCTCAGTACCTCAACATTGAGGAATATGAAGGGTTTTTTCTCCGGAGGAGCGGACTTCACATCATTCGCGTCTGCTTTGATTTTCTTAGCACCAGTACACTGTGCTGCGTAATGGCCCTCCTGGCCGCATATACGGCATCCCTTGTTCTTGGCATCGTCGGCAAACACGTCTTCACGGAGCACACGGAAGTGCGGCTCATGAGTGGCGAGGGAAAGCATGATAAGATCGGCATCCTGTGAATCAGCATCAGTCTAACCCCTCCTATACGAGTGACGCGAGGAACTCACCAATCCATATATTACATGCTGGGTATTCGGATTATGATCCGGATTCACACGTTGCCGTCGGATAAAGTCCATAATTTTGTGTTCTCCCTCACCGGGAACGCTGGCATCTGAGATGATGACCTGGAGATTCTTCCAACCCGGATCGGAATTGATCTTCGACACGACCCAATACCGCAGCGAAGTGGCGAGGAGCTCCATAAATGGCGTTCCCGGGGTGATCGCGTTGGAGTCCCACGATTTCTGGTGTTTGGTCTCATCACTGACCTCGTGTCCCAATGCTGATTCAATGTTAATGAAGTTCGACCTTATGAGTCATTAGGCTACTCACCTTCGAACAATCGCACGGCCTCCTTCCTCTCCTCTTCCTTCTCCTTGGCCTCCTGACCAGCACGGAATCGTCGGGACCGTTGCTGGTTCATCTTGGCACGAGGAGCCACACCATCGATGGCCATAAATAGTACACGCCTTGGACGAACCATGTTCACGACACGCTCAGTGTACTTGAAAATCTCTGCCATCATCTCATCTTCCGTGTCCGGAGCCGGCTTTCACATGCAGTCAGCACGATCTCATGAAAGCATGGGGGTGTGACCTTACTTTTCCCTCAGGATGGGTACAAGGATGGACGATGCCGTTCATATCCAAGTACAAGCAGTCGAACTCAACTCCGTTCGGATTGGGAGTGGTGATGTCGACGGGCAGCTCTATCTTTTCTCCATCTCCGTCTGCTAAGGGCAAAGGCTCTTCTTCAACGACAGAGGCAACTGCAAGTTATGCATCAGCAACGAGCCCAGGCTCTTTGTACAGTCTTACGTACTGATTTTAGGGTATTTCTTCGAGAGCCATCGGAAGAGCGCGGGCACACCCTATGAGTCGCTGTCAGCCTTTCCATCACGTTTCGCAATGCCGAAGTGTGCATACCATACTGAAACAATGGATTAATAGTGCTGTAAATAGACAGCCAGTCTGATGACAAAGCAAGCAAGAATACGAGATGGTCGTTGTAGATGTCGGAGATGTTATGCTGCCCACTTTAGTCGACCCCAGCCTGTTTCGCAGAGACAAGTGAGTTGAATACTTCCGTTGTGCTTCTTTCGGATGCTATTTTCGTCAAGTCGCTAATTCGGAAATAGCGACGTCGAGTCAGGGACCACGCATCCTCCTTGTCCGCCAACGATGGCCGATAAACCTCCCAAGTCTCCCACAACTCCTAAAGGCGACGGACCTCCAAAGGCTGGCAGGAAGAATTCAGAGGGGAAGGGGCCCAATCTGAACGGCAATGGGCCTCCAAGCGGCGAACCACCAAAGAGGAGGGCCCAGAAGGAGATGTCGAAGGCGGAGCGACGAGCGGAGCAGGAGAAGCAACGTGCTGCGAAGGTGGCAGGCCAGACGGACGGTGGAACAGGCGGCGGGAAAGGAGGAGGGCAGCAGCAGAAGAAAGCTCCTCAGCAGAATGCGCAGGCTGCCGATTCCAACGTTCCCCGTACCCCGCAAGTTCAGCATTCCGGCCGTGGTGCTGCCCCGGACCCATCGAGCGTTCCAACGGAGAAGCGAGCTAACGAGCCTGCTGGTCCGCCGCCTGTACCGACTCACTCACGCCTGTTCCCACATCTACGTCTTCCGAAAGCAAATATTCTGGCCTCAGCCTCGGTTGCTGGAACCTCAAAAGCGGAAATTCACACGTCGATCTTGCGTCTCGCTTTGCAGTTTAGCTCCTTCAAAGTCACGGGAGGGAATGCTCGCTGCATTGCAACATTGACAGCCCTGAAATCAGTACGTTTGAACTGCATTACACATAATGTATCTTACTCAATGTGTTACCAGGTCATCAACTCATATACCACTCCTCAAGGAACCACCCTGTCGCGGCATCTCATGACATACCTCTCACCTCAAATATCCCATCTCGTGGCTGCTCGTCCCATGAGTGCCAGCATGGGCAATGCTATCAGATGGCTGAAATATGAAGTCTCCGTCCTGTCTATCGATCTTCCGGAGCAGAATGTGAGCGATGCCCCATGTTCACATGAGCACTTCGCTGATGCGAACACTTCTTTTCGCAGGCCAAGGACTACTTGTGCGAACGCATAGACACGTACATACGTGACCGTATCACAGTTGCAGATCGTGTTATTGAGGATCACGCTATGGAGAAGATCCGTGATGGAGATGTCGTCCTCACGTATGCGAGGTCATCCTCGGTGGAGAAGGTTCTTAAGGCAGCGCACGAGGCGAAGATCAAATTCAGCGTTGTCGCTGTCGATTGTGGCCCGCTCTTCGAGGGAAAGTCTCTTGTCGCTGCTTTGCCACCGGATCTCTCTGTGACCTACGTCCTCCTGCCTTCACTATCACCCGTTTTACCAACTGTCTCCCTGTGTCTGTTCGGTGCCCATTCTCTTCTGGCAAATGGAGGGTTATATTCAAGAGCGGGCACCGCAAGCGTTGCCATGATGGCGCGCGAACGAAACATTCCTGTTCTCGTATGCTGCGAGACGTACAAGTTCAGCGAGAAGGTTTGGGGTGATGGTGTCACCCACAACGAGTTGGGTGAGCATTCAGCGCGTCCTCTACCCTGCGTCCCTCTGATCCCCATCGCAGCACCGAGCACGTCTGCTTTGGCTCCCGTCCCGACCGTTTCACTGGAGCACATCAACCTGTTGTACGATTTGACCCCGGCGTCTTACATAACCGCCGTTGTCACTGAAGTCGGTCTCATTCCGCCCAGCTCGGTTCCGACTGTTCTGTTCAGGCAAGGGGTGACGGCTGCTCAGGGCTTGTAGTACGATGTGCATTTATGGCATACAACACCTGCATTGTCATTTCTTTGAGTATTTAATTTCACAACCGAAAGATAGGTCTTTGGTTTCCGTCCTTCAACCCGTATGCCGCTAAGAAGATCCTGCTTCGTGCCTGCGGTCCTACACCTTGGACATATCCACAACGCAACGAATGCAGTCACCGTGGTGCATATCGTCGAAGCCCTCTGCAATCTCCTTCAGATCGCGGGAATGAGTGACATACTCATCGACCTTCATCTTGCCCGCCAGGTACTCGTCGACCAGACCAGGCAGCTCAGTGCGGCCCTTGATACCACCGAAAGCAGTACCGCGCCACGTGCGACCAGTGACAAGCTGGAAGGGACGAGTCGAGATCTCCTGGCCGGCTGCAGCGACGCCGATGACGGTGCTGACGCCCCAACCTCTGTGAGAAGCCTCGAGAGCAGAGCGCATGACGTGGACGTTGCCGGTGCAATCGAAAGTGAAGTCCAGACCGCCATCGGTGATCTCAACGAGGTGATCCTGGATCTTCTTCCCCTGCGGCAACTCAGTCGGGTTGATGAACTCCGTCGCACCAAACTTCTCTGCCCAGGCCTTTTTGTTGGGGTTCGTGTCAATAGCGATGATGCGAGCTGCCTTCTTGAATTTGGCGCCGTTCAGGACACCAAGACCAATGCAGCCACAGCCGAAGACGCCGACGGTGGAGCCCTCTGCGACGAAGCTCAGCACATCTTGGGGCGCCAATTTGGGTACTCACCAACACCGGGAAGCTTTGTGACAGCACCCCAAGCAGTGGTGATACCGCAACCCAACAGGCAGACCTTCTCAAGGGGAGCCTTGGGGTTAACGGCCACGACGGAGACATCTGCGACAACGGTGTATTGGGAGAAGGTGGAGCAGCCCATCTGTTCGACATCGGCATCAGCAGTGCTCTCACGTAAACAGAATTGGAAGACGTACAAAGTGGTAGATATCCTGGCCCTTGGACTTGAAGCGAGAAGTGCCGTCAGGCATCACGCCCTTACCCTGCGTTGCGCGTACTGATTGCGGTAGATCAGTATATGCGCGCCTACCTGCTGACATCGAACCAGCATACCTTTGATACACAGATTGCTCTTCCCGCTCTTGCAGTATACGCACTCCTTGCATTCTAGACACGGCGATCAGCATGGCAGGGTGCCGAACTGGGCTATGGGAACTTACCTGCGGTGTAGAGAGGAATGACGTGGTCGCCCTGTATAGTTGTCAGGAATATAATCACAACGCCGTTGAACGTCGTCACTCACCACCTTGACATCGGTGACACCCTCGCCGATCGACTCGACCTGGTCGACGGTATGCGTTAGACCTGTGCAGTGCGTGTGCTTGACGTGAAAAACTCACGATGCCTCCACCTTCGTGGCCCAGAATGCAGGGGAACAGACCCTCGGCATCCTGTCCGCTCAGCGTGTACGCATCCCTACAGACAAATAAGATACGGGGCAAGGTACAATGCGCATTAAACGTACGTATGGCAGATACCAGTGTACAAAATCTTGATGCGGACTTCATGGGCCTTGGGAGGTGCAACTTCGACAGTCTCGAGGGTCACCGGCTTCCCAGGCTCCCAAGCAACAGCAGCAGTGCAAGTGATAACCTGGTTTCTTCATGAGCCTTGGAAAGTCAAGTCCCAGTTTGCTGCTCACCTTTCCAGCGGTATCTGACATAGTTGTGGATAAGAGCAAGGGGGTGAGCTGCTAACGAGCTGCTGGCTCTCCCTCGGCACTCCAAGACGCGACCCTTATAAGCGGCGGCTTACGTATGGTGGAGGTGGCTGCGTAGCGCTCGAATTGAAATCACTTGGCAGCCAGTTCCCGCCTTCGCCCCTCCATCCTTCGTTGTCGTTGGCTGCAATAACGTACCTCTTTCTCATCATCTCTTGTACGATCACCCGATAATGAGCTTTCAAAACCTCTATTATGAGCGCGTGAGCGTTGTCAAGTCTATGTAGTACCGAAGAGGACTGATCATGTGCGTCTGCGCATCGTGATCGCCGATCCAGGCCGTCGCAACTCCGCGGCCTTGCGCTGTCTGCCTACGCCCAACGACAATCGTCCTGTCCACGATGGGCAATGTAGACTTTATCTACACGTGTGAACGGCACCTCACCGACCCGGGTTTCGCCTCGAAGCTCCCGGAGGCTGGGGCTTTGCCCACTCCGAAGGCGCCGGTGGATGACGAGCTGGTGAAGGAGGTGAAGGAGGAGTGGGAGGAGAAACAGCGCCGCAAGAAGGAGAAGGAAGACAAGGACCAGAAGGAGAAAGACAAGGACAAGAAAGACGAGAAGGGCAAGGACAAGAAGGCATCGACGCCGACGAGTCCATCGCCTCCAGTGACGCCATCTGCCCCTGCCGCCCCCACGCACCAGAAGTACGTCTTACACCGATCTATATTTGCGGCAAGACAGTTGGAGCACAGGAAGCGCCGGCAAGCAAGAGAAGCGAAGGAGGTCGCCCCTCGATTGCCCGGCGTGCCCGGTGGTGGACCTCTATGACGGAGGAGCTCCATGACGACATGGGTTCGGAACACGGAACGCGAAATTGTCCACTGTGACACTACTATTACATTTGATACCAATGTACACTACAATCCTAAACCGATTGCGAACGTTCAGAGATCCTTGGACTTGCCATTCGACGTGCCATTTGCCTTGCGTGCCTTCTTAGCTGCAAACTCCGCCCTCTTCTCCTGAACACCAGCTTGCACCGACTTGTGCAGGTCCTTACGGTACCCGAGGTCGAAGAGGTTTTCCAAATGCACAAAGAAGGGTGCCAATACGAGTGCTGAATTGATATGCTGAGTAAGCAAAGAGCTGGTTCCGCGTTAGAAGAACGAGTGCGTACCGCCGACAAGATTGTCCACCAAAGCAGGGGAGCGGCCCTCAAATTCTCCGTGCCCAATGAACTGGGCAATCCAGGAGACGATGTTGACTGCCGCTGCGATGGCCATCGCATGAGGACGATAGGAGAAAGCGCAGCCGGTCAGATAGATAAGGACCCATTGCGGGGTAATCAGGAGCTAGTCGGTTATGTTAATCGATATTCAATGGCGACGCCAAGTGCTTACCGCCGCAAGCGGCTCCATGGTGTAAAAGTACACGAGGCACCCGGCAGCGTACACGATGAAGACATTCGCGTCGAACTGTAGCCAGCCATTGAACTTGTAGCTCAGCTGCGGAGCAAGGTTCTGGGAGAATAGGACCCCGAACGACCAGACGATGAGTGGGACGAATATGCGGTGAATCACGATGTTGACGGGATGCGAATGATAGGCACCGTAGCCTACGAGCTGTTAGGGGCCGAGCTGTCAGTTCGGTCGCGGGCTGGGGGCAATCGATGTGCGTACCTGGTCCCGTATGCTGAGCAGGTGTCCCGCATACATTGATTGTGCTTGCGAATGCGATGAGGACGAGAGGTGAGATTCAATGAGGGTGCGGGCTCACAAGACGACATGGCTTGACGGCTAATATACAGGCTTTACGCTGCTCCGCTGCGGGTCAGCCAAGCTGGCAATGGACGTTCCGCACTTTCCGCTGCCAGGGGGTGGGGTCAGGTCGCAGCACACTGATCACGCGCGTGAAAGGCCGGAGGCTTTCAACGGCCAGCGGTACGACCCAGCAGTGAATACCCGGTCAACGCCCTCCTTGCGGTCCTTACCTGAGCTGTTGGGAGCCGACGAGACTCGTGTGCAATGATAATCCACATTCCCTGTCGTTCTCCCAACGGGAACTATGGCGATGGCCCGGGGAACTGCGGGGAAGAGGCCCGATTTGGGCTCAGCCACTGGTGGCCGGAGCCGAATCACTGCCAGCAACTCCGAGCTCGCGTGGCGCACGCGGGAGACCACGTCGCTTTCAGCTTCCCTTGCCCTGGAGCGGCTCAGCGTCCGACGCATTCACTTGCATTAAGCGTGCTTCATTACGATGGTACGCTCAACAACGATCGCACGAGCGTCGGATGCGCTACCGCTCGCTGCGACAGTAGATGATGAGCAGGTCTGTGCTCCTCTAAGAATTGCAAGTCGGGATACTGATGAGGTTTCATTCTCGCAGACAGAACACGCGCTGCAAGAACACAAGCAGCAAGCAAAGCTCATCTTCCGACGCATAACACCCAACTCTGAACCACAATGTTCGATTGAATCAGGACCCTACACCCTACAGTATGTTATTTCTGGCTTGTCCAATCACCGCTGACATGCTCCCCAGCTACCTCATCGCCGACAATGTTGTCTACCTCACCATTGCCGAAAAGTCCTACCCCCGAAAGCTCGCCTTCTCCTACCTGGACGAGCTAGCCAAAGAGTTCTCTCACTCGTACGGGCCCAAAGTCGACGGCGTGCGCAAGCCGTACGCCTTCGTCGGCTTCGACACGTTCATGCAGAAGACGGCGCGGCTGTACCAGGACACACGCAACACGGGCAGCGGGGGAAACAACCTTGAGCGGCTGAACGGCGAGCTTCAGGACGTCACGAGGATCATGACGAAGAATATGGAGGAGCTGCTGTGGCGGGGCGACAGCTTAGACAGTGCGTGCTTGCCTGGTATCATGTTCATGGACCGAGCTGATCGCTCTGCAGAAATGTCACACCTGTCCTCCAGCCTGAGAGACGAATCCCAAAAGTACCGCAAGGCGGCACGGCAGATCAACATCGATGCGCTGATCCGCCAGTGGGCGCCCGTCGCCGGCATCGCCCTCTTCGTGATCATCTTCCTGTGGTGGCGCTTCTGGTGAAGACGCGTGCAGCGCTCGATATACGCCGCGCCGGGGTAGGAGCAGGAGTTGTGGGAGATCGGGCACATATGCTCGCATGCGGGGCTAGATACCTACATTGGACGATATGTGATGTACCTCATTACTTTTTCATGCATTGGTTCTCTCATTCGCCATGAACAAGAATGCATTGTATCAGAAGATGCTACCGAGTACACTCTTGAGCTGCTCTCCTCTGCGATCGTCGCTCGCGTCTGTCGCTGGGCGTTCCTTGAACTTCTTCCGCTTCGCAGGCTGAGCATCACCCTTCTCCACCAGCGCCGGCCTTTGCTTCTCCGCCTTAGGCTTCTGCGGTGCCTTCTCCCCACCCGCCTCGCCCAGCTCCTCCTCCCGCTTCCGTTTCTTCTCGGCGCGCTTATCGAGCACCCTGGCGAGCTCGACCTGCTTCAGATACCCCTGCTGCTCCATCCTGCTCTGTGAGATCTCCTGCCTCAGCCTATCCCTATGCACTGCCCTCTCATGCGCTACACCTCATCTCAGCCTCTCTTACCGCAAAGAGAAAAAAAAAAGGCCCAAGCGCACCAATCTGCTCCGTAAGCATGCTCCACTTAAACCTCGGCAGGTACTTCATCGTCCACACGTCGTCCCGCCAGCGCGTGCCCTTCTTCCCGCCCAGCGGCTGCGCGTTCAGCATCTCCGCGACGGTGCGCGCGACCTTCTTGTCCGCAAACTCGACCCAGCCTTCGGTGTAGTGCGCCTTTTTGGTGCTGGTGTGCTTGCGCCGGAGGTAGGCGCGTTTGGGGTCTGCACGAACACTTGAGCGCCTGCAGATTGCGCTCAGAGATGGACAAGCACATACCTTCCTGCTGGAGGAACACCCGCCCAACCTCTCCATACGCGCCGAGCAGATGCCGCACCTTTGGCGGCTGCATCCCGGGCGGGATACGGGAGATGTACACGACGCCCGCGCGCTCCTGGGCAGCGTTGAACTCTGCGAGTGCTTGCGCGGAGAGCGGGGTGTTGGAGGTGAAGGAGGGGAGGTGGCCGATCACCCCCGGCAGGTCACCCTCCCCGATGTCGTCCATCCCGGAGGCGACGGAGGGCGAGCGGCTCGTCCCTTCGCCGTTGTTGTCGTCCTCTGCAGGGCTCAGCGAGCGCAGACTGTGAAGGAGGATCATCGTACCATGCTCGTCTTCATGTGAAGATATCATCGCGAGTGCAGGTTGTGTTCTACTGTCCCCGATGAGACTTTTTATTCGACTCGTTCGAGTCCGAGTGTCCGCGTGAAAAAGAAGCATGCCGGCACTTCAGGGATCTTCCCCTCCGAGCCGAGCGGGATCAAACACGACCCCGCTCGGTGGGCGCGTTGCGACCCTACAAGCTTCGCTCGCTGCTTGTTTTGGCACACCCAGTTGCTCGATCTGGCAATGCACATCCCTCTTCCTTATCAATGCGGGTTCTTCTCTTGAGACAGCGCGAGATGCTGGGCGTGTGTGGGCAGAAGGAAATAGCGAGAGAGTAAGAGGGCGGGACGGGGGCGAGTACTGTAATAACCTTTTGTAGCCCGTCCGGTGCGCGCCGATCTGCCTCGTCGTGCCATGGGCCAACTAACGCGACTACCTCCCAGGCCCCTCACATTCCAAGCCACAGCACGCCGGTGCATGTGTTAACTCGCCGGTCCCTCCGTGCACACTGCACCACTGCGTCCGGCCGGGGCCCTCCCAAGCGCGGTGCAAGCCCCTTCGCGGAGATGTCCCGTCCCTCGGTCGTTGACGTACCCGTCCAACCGCGCCCTCCCCCCGCCCGCACCGTCTCATCGAAGCCCCATGTTGGCCGATGGGCGGGGGCGAAGGTTATCAGCGAGGCATACTAAACCCCCTTCGCCCACCCCTCTCTTCTCTTCTCTTCGTGCGGCTCCCTATCCCACCTGGCGCTTCATCCCACAATCTCTCCCCCCAATCTCCCTCTCTCTCGCTTCCCCTGCTAAAGGAAAGCCACCTATACGCATCAACAGGAATCCTCGAAGAAAACGTGCCAGCTGACTGACTAATCCCCGTTATCTTTCCCACAGGCCCATACCTTCCTTGTTGAGACGTTGACTGACCTTTCCCAGCCTCCGCCCCGTTCCCTGAGAGATTGTAGCCCAGCCAGAAACAACTCGAGCCGGCCCGACGCGACTTTTCCCTGGTGGAACCTCGCCTTGATTCTCACACACGATCCTCGCCTCACTCACTGTCTCGACGATCTACATCAGCCCACCCCCGCTTTTCACCTTCACACAACTCACACACACTACAGCCCCCGGCTGCTGGACTCTCTCATTCTATAAGAAGCTCGACGCTCCTTTGCTCCAATCTCGTCCCCCCATCCACCACCACCACCTCGACCTCCCTTGACGGGCAGCCTCCCTCCCCATCCCACCATCTCCCCCCCCTTGCGCCCTCCCCCTCCTCGCCTTTCGACGTCTAGACGACAAGAACTCTCGTTTCACTAATCCAACTCGTACCGCGTACCTCTCCAAAGGCCGAGCCCACCCCTCCAACCAACTATGCCGCTCATGATGCCCCGTCTCCACCCGGCCTCCCTCGTCCCCGCGTCCACGCACCACCCGGACCTGCTCGACCTCCTCCGTCGCCCCGTCACACGCGACATGATCGGCTACATCGCCGAGCAGGCCGTGGCCGTCATCGGCGTCGACGATGGGTCTGCCGCGCCAGATACGCCAGAGCCCCTCCGCGTCGCTGCGTCGACGCTCCCCACCCCGCCCGCAACCCCCGTCAAGGGTGCGTTTGACACGCAGAACCAGTACCAAAAGGAGGCGAGGGAGGAGAAGGACGGCCTCCCGTCCCTCGAGACGTTCATTCGCCGCCTCTGCGAGTACTCGAACGTCCAGGCTCCCACCCTCCTCTGCACCTTGCTCTACCTTCACAGACTCAAAGCCAAGCTTCCCATCATGGCAAAAGGTGCGCATATACTCACCCAGGCGCCCGAGACCTGCCTTACATTGTGCAGGCATCCCATGCACCCGCCACCGCGTGTTCCTCGCAACGCTCATCGTCGCCGCCAAGTACCTGAACGACTCGTCGCCAAAGAACAAGCACTGGACGCGCTACACCAACGCGCTCTTCTCCAACGCCGAGGTCAATCTCATGGAGAAGCAGCTCCTCATGCTCCTCGACTTTGACCTCCGCTTCTCCGAGACAGAGCTCGTTGAGCACTGCAAGCCGTTCATGCCCGGTTCTCCCCGCGTCAAGGAGCAAAGGTCCGATGCCGTAAGCCGCGTCGCGCGTGCTACTGCTGCTCGCTCGCCTGGTCGCAAGTGCGTCCCGCAGATGCCGCCCACCCCGCCGCACGAGATCAACGTCGCGCCCGCGGTGTCCCTCCGCTCCCTCGCGACCAGGCTGTCCAACACGCATATATCGACAACGAACATGCCGCAGACCCACTCGGAGACGCCCTCCAACGCGTCCGTGTCGTCCGTCGCCAGCGTGCGTCCAGCGCTGTACACGTCCTCGACGTCGTCCTCTGCCATCTCGCTCCTCACCTCCGACACGCACTCCTCTGCGTCGTCCGTGTCCCTGTCGCCCTCCGAGGTTGACAAGTACAGTGCCGAGTCCTTCTCTCCTGAAGTCAGCTCCAAGCACGAGAGGAGCACGACTGCCAAGGGCCGCACCTTTGTCCTGCGCTCGCTGCCCTCCGCACCACTCAACGACCACAAGGATAAGGACGCGCTGGCGATGAGCACCAACGACCGCAAGCGCACCGTCTCCGCCGCGCTCACCATTGTCCCGTCGACGCCACCCTCGCCCACGCTCGCTCCCAAGTACCGCAAGCCGGTGCGTCCGACCACGGGCAAGAGCTACCCCGATGGACTGTCCGCCAGCGGCGCCAGCATGCCCAGCATTGCCAATGCCCGCGAGAGCATGTCCAGCCGCTGGCTCAGGATGCTCAGCCTGGGCAAGAAGGCGACCACGGCCGATGCGTCCGAGGTGTAAACGACATGCGCACACGCAACATTGGCCTCTGCGCCCTGCAACACGGCATCGCGGCGAGCGGCTTGTATATATGCCTTTTCATTTTGTACATAAACCTTGGGAAACTTGCGAGTCTTGGTCATATTGGTGCCTGCTGTTTTCACTTTTTTCCTCCCTCATCAACTCTCATCATCACCTGCTTTCCTCCGCATCATCTTCTTGCACATACTACGGTTGGATGCACTCCTTCCCGTCATCTCCCTCTCATCTCCTGACCCTCCCGCACCCTAGATCCCCTTTTATTCCCTTGATCCGCCCTGTACATAGCCCTCTCTCTCCCTCCCGAACCCCTCACTCATAATCATCGCGACCACCACCCATTCCTTTTTTCCCGGCTTTCCGCCCTTTTCTCGACGCATGTACTTTACATCATATTGCCCCGTTTTGCGCTAAAAGGGGCCCATGCAATGATATGGTTGGGAACAGTATTTTTCAAGAGTGATGTTACAACAACAACTTCCATCCGACAAGAACACGACGCTACATGTGCAATACCGTACATCCATTCCAAGTTACAGCACCTTGACATAGGACGCGGGGAAGAGCCCGCGCTTGCCATTATGCTCTCCGGTCCACCAGTCCGCGCTCGTCCGCTCAACGAGGACAAACTGCTCCCCCGCGCTGAGGGAAATGTCCGTCGCAGCGTCCCCCTGATAATCATACAGCGCCTCGACCCACTCACCCTGCTGCTCCTGCGCCTCCTCATACTGCTCCTCCTGCTCCTGCTCTGGCTCAGGCTCCGGTACAACGGCGACCGGCCTCCTAGGCGGAGGGGCGAATCCCGTCGCATGCTGTCCCTGTGGCGCGAGCGGCGCGTCCACGACCTGCTGCTGCGGCTTCTTATAATTCAACGCATTCTGCACTCCACTAGCGAAAAAGGCGCCCTTGGACTCGGTGCTATAGCTCCCCATGGCTTTGCGCGTCACTAGGCCGGAGGGAGCGGTCCCTCCGCGGACGCCGGGGGGCTTGCTGGCTGGCTGAGGAGGGGGAGGTTTGGTGAGAGAGGAGAAGGTGCCCATGCCTGAGGCGACGGCGCGGCCGAGTTGGGAGGAGATGTGGGGGTTGGAGGCCTGGGAGGGGTTAGCACTGTCCGTATGAAGTACTGTAGCACAACTGCGAGAGGAAAAGGAAATGGAAAGAGAGGTGACGTACAGCCTGCGCAGCCGGACTATCATGCTGGTTGTTATTAGCCCTCAGCGCGCTCGAGACGAGGTTTGCGGTCGCCTGGGGGTTGGCGGCCATTTGCCGGCCTATGAACCCCGCTGCTGCCGAGCCTGCCGTTTGCTGCCCTTGCTGGGCTGCGGAAGGGTCGGGCTGGGCGGAGGGGAGGAGGTGCGGTCGGTCGGCGAAGTACCTGCGGGGTGTGAGTGCGTTGGAAGGAGAGGAGGGAGGGGGGAATGTACTGGTCTAGGAGGGAGAAGAAGGCCTGCACGTTTGGGTTAGCGCCGAGCACGAGGAAAGGAGTAAGGGGAAGGTGTGGCTGACCTCCTTCTCGTCCTCGCGAATCTCTGCGAACACCATAACTCGCGAACAGGCAGTTTGGATACCGAGTTGGTCGGGGAGCGAGTAGGAGGAGTGGGAAAGGACATTGCGTCAGGGAGGACAGCCACTGTCGGATTTACTTCGGCATTTTCACTGACCTCCATTGTATGCACTGCGCCGCACCTGTCAATAACTAAACAAAGTCCTTGGATTCAGCAAGTCTACGGAGTTGAGCTCATTTTATATACACTCCTCTACCCGCAACTCGCACTCGATCAACAAGCGCTACTTCTACAAAGTCCATCCTTACATCGTCACCGTCTTCTCCTCAGTCGGGGTGCCCACCACGGGCGTCGCGCCTCCCTTCGCCGGCCCCGCACCAAAGTCCGGCGTGCGCGCACCGGTGGGAAGGCGTTTCACCCGGCTCCACATGCCCACGTTGGCGTCGAATATAAAATTGTACGTCACCATCGGCCACGAGGGGTGCGAGGGGAGAGTGTCGTAGTACTCTGGGCAGAGGGCTTTGAGCGCGGGCAGACGCGTCCACGGGACCGAGGGAAAGTCGTGGTGCTCGTTATGGTATCCGACCTGCGGGTAGACGTTAGACCAGCTTCGCGCAGGGAGGAGAGGACGCACGTTGTATGCGAGCACGTTCAGCGGGCCGTAATAGCTGTACGTCTCCTGGTTCAGCCCGTCCCAGACATAGTGCTCCGCGATGAAGTGGCCTGCGCAGGGGTGCAGACTCCCCGCAAAGAAACTGCTCATGATGAGGTATATGACCGCCTTGGGCCCCGCGAAATAGTAGAGGATGAGGTCGAATATGAGCTGGACGCCGATGTTGAGGAAATGCCAGGGTGTGAGCGTTTGGGCACGGATGAACCCTGGACGCAGCGCGTAGAATAGGATTTGGAATGTGCTGCGTGGGGAGCGTTAGAGAAGAGGGAGAATGGAGAGGAGGCAGCCTACCAGAAGAAGGCTTTGCCAGCGACGTTGTTCAGGCAGAGCATCTCTAGCCGCGACGGCAGGTCCGTGTCGATCCCGTCCTCGCCCAGGTACTTGTGGTGCTCGATATGGTATCTCTGCTTTGCGTCAGCCCATCCCCCATCTGCCAGAGAAGGAAAAGGCGCACCTTGAACATGACACTGTACGGGATGCCGATTGGCAGGTTGGCGAAGATTGCGAGCAGCTTATTCGCCTTGATCCCCTTGAACGCGAGGTTGTGCGTGATCTCGTGGATCGCCAGGAACAGGTTATGGTTCGCCGTCCCGCCGATGGCGTATGCCGCTGCGAGGAAGGGGAGGGAGAGCGGGTGCGTGTTGCGCAGGAGGTAGGCGGTGGTAAGCTGCAGCGCTACGACGCCGAGGACGACCCACTTGGTGAGCGGCTCGTGCCCCATGAGCTTGGTCACCTGCTGTTGCATCAGCACCTTCCCTCTTCTCTGCACACCAGGAGTGCGCACCTCAGGATGGTCCTTGAGGATCTGCCTCCTCCTGCTCCTATGCGGCTCCTCGGTCAAGAGCCACAAAAAGTCGCCCGGGTCCTCCTCCTTCCTCGCCGGCTGGGGAAACTCCCCCGCGAGAACGACGGTGCGCCTTGCCCCCGGGGCATTCTTAGGCCCTGAGGAAGGGGCGGTGGACTCTGCCCCTCCGTACAACGAGAAGTCTACAGAGAAGGTTAGCCTACGACGAGCAAGATGTATGCGGGGAACAGGGGCTGACCGACGGCCTTGGTTGGCGGGGGGACATCATCCGCGACCATCGTGGCTGGCGGTGAGACCATTCCAGACGGACTGACGATTGAGGCGGGAGGGTTTGGGTGGGGCAGCAGGGACCACTTTGCCCATTCCGCACCCTGGACGTCAGGGATTGATCCCGCCGTGTCAGTCCCCATGTGCACGTCTCAGGCTATTGCGCAGCGAGGCCTTGGGGAGGGAGCATTTCCTTTTGTGGAAAAGATTACTGAGGGTGGTTACGGTGATGCATAGCTGTTATCTAATGTTCAAGGCTTGGGCGCGAACGGGCTTGTGCTGGAGTGGTCAGAAGGCGGCCGGTCGAGCTTCGGACGGAGCGTGCTGAGTGTTGAGAAGTGCAGAAGATGGGTGTTCCAAACCGTGGCCTCGGAGATCCCATGTGTGCCAGAGCATACAGTACAAGGAAGGACCACTACAGCGGCACTGTTGTTCCGTCCCCGGGCCTGACTTAGGGCTTCATCATCCCCGTCCAGGCTAAACAATGGACCCTGATACACTTCTCTCCCAAGCGCCGAGCAAACCCCTCTCCGTCCAAAGTCAAGCATTATCACCCCCCGAGTCACTGCGGCCCGCTCCCCTCCAAAAGATGCAAAGCCGACAGCGCGCTGTTCTACCAAATCGCGCAGCACCGCCCGCGCAGCTTGAATTGCGCATGCTGCGGCGGGGGCGGACCCTGATTACGGACACAACCACCGTCACCACCACCACTTTGTGTGCATATAACCCCGGTTCTCGCCTCTGACTCGTCACTCTGCACTCCTCCAATAATCTCCCCCCCGCAATACACAGCAAGAATGATCATCACCGAGGATAATAAGGACAAGAAGCTCCCTCCCCAGCCGCAGAACAACCCCTACGTCCCCGCCGCCTCAGCGCCAGAAGGCGCTCCCCCGCCGTACGAGCCCTCCGCCGCCGGCACCTCCGCCTCATTCACATCCACCACCTTCTCCACCGGCGCCTCTGCGTCCACCGAGCGGGCACGGGACGCGACCGACCTGCTCTCGGGCAACCCGGAGGACTACAGCGCCGGCCCCTCCGTGCTCCCCATAGTGGACCCGATCCCCCCCTGGCTGCCAAAGCAGAACAAGCTGCGCGTGGACAAGCAGAACGAGGGCATCAAGGACACATTCGTCATTGACGCTAACCTCCCTGCGCCACCCGGGAGCCCGGATAAGGCACTGGATCTGTATAGCAGTAATGGGAGCGTGAACGCGAAGGTGTACCTGATTGGCGTGGATGTGAAGCGCAAGACGGAGCTCGCGGCTAAGAGCAAGAATGGCAGCGTCAAGTTCCATATTGTGAGTCTCTGGTGTTAATGAGAGGGTGTATTGACTAAACTTGAACAGGCCGAATGCCCCCGGACGATGCCGATATCTGTCAACGCCGAGTCGCACAACGGCTCCGTGACCGTGCTCCTCCCTCCCAAGTTCACAGGCCCGCTCACGATCGAGCACAAGAACGGCTCGGTCACGCTGTACCCGTCGCTCAAGGCGCGCACCCGCACGCTCGACGAGACCAGCACGGTGCGCCGGTGCTGGGTGGGCGAGTGGCCCGGCGAGGTCGACTGGGAGGGGGACGAGTGTATCGCTGGAAGCCATAATGGGAGCGTGCGCATCGGCTTCTGGGAGGGTGAGCCACCCGAGCCAGTGCCTGTGTCGTTGTTCAAGCGGCTGTTTGGTTATTAGTTCTAGGGCTGAGGTGGACTTGTACTGTATAGTAGATGATAGTGATAACTCGAATTTCCTATGCTGTAACGGATTCATATGTATGACAATCACAGCTATCCGAACATCGGCGTTTCCGGGCAGGCGCTATCATCCACCGCAGCGAACAGCAACGCGCAGATAGCGTGCCCGAGCCGTGTGGCCGCGCATCAGAGCGGCGGGCGCCGCAGCCGCGCGAGTCGTGGGCGGTATATAATCGCACCCTGAGAGGGACAGTAATCGCCCACTACCAATCGGCGATCACGTACAACGGACACTCGGACAATGATCGTCGTGGAAGAGGACAAGAAGCGGCCACTCCCAACACCGCCCACGACCACTGCGGGGACAGTGAGCACCTACTCAGATCCAGCGAGCAGCACGCTCCCTTCATCCTCCGCCCCATCATCAGACTGGCCCGCCCCGCCACCTTACACGCCCTCAGACCCGGCCTCCTCCTCGGCACTCAACATCTCCTCCTCCTCCCCCGGCCCCTCCGAGCCCACCCAAGCACCGCAAGCAGCCCATGACACATCCGTCGACCTGCTCGACGGCGATCCCTCCGAGTACAGCGCCGGGCCCTCCGTCCCAGTCGTAGTCGACCCCATCCCCACCTTGCCCCGGCAGAACCACCTCAGGATCCACCGCGACGGCCAGCCGGTGAGCGAGACGCTCGTCCTAGACCCGTCCCTCCCCGCGCCCCCCGGGACAGCGCAGAAGAACTTGGAGCTGTCGACCCGGGCGGGGCCGGTGCTCGCCCGCGTCTATATCGTCGAGGCGAGGGATCTGAAGCGCCGGGTAGAGCTGAGCGCGACGAGCGAGAGCGGACCGGTCAAGCTCGAGATCGTACGTCCCTCTCTCGGTGTGCAAGTGCAAATGCGATTCTGATGGATGTTGGATGTTGGTAGGCCGCCTGCCCCCGCACGTGCAGGCTCGGGATCATCGTCGGCTCCCGCTCCGGCCCATGCTCCGTCTCCCTCCCGGACCACTTCACGGGCCCCCTGACGGTGCACACGACGCACGGCTATGTCACCCTGGGCGCGTCTCTCCAAGCGCGCTGCAGGACGTTTGAGGAGAGCGCGACCGTGCGGTCCTACTGGGTCGGCGAGTGGAGCGGGGACGGGGACGAGCTGCGCGCCTTTCAGCAGGGAGAGTGGGAGGGCGATATGTGCGATGTCACCACTTACAGCGGGCCGGTTAGGGTGGGGTATTGGGAGGGGATCAGCACCGTTGAGCGTGTCGTGGGAGGGATCTTCAAGAAGCTGTTTGGATAGGAGGCACGATGTAACATTATATTGGGCTTAGGGCGGCTACGGGATGTATCTATTGTCTGTTACAAGAGCGTGCGCATCAATTTGACGATCGACAGCAACGTCGCCGGCTGCGGTTGAGCATGCATGAGAGAGTTCATGTGTATAATCGTTCAAGAACGTAAGAGGTAGAGCGCAGAGATCCTACGCTCGAGATGCCTCAAGAAGAGAATGACTCGGGAAATCTCTGTTGCACGTAGTGCATGATTTGCATTTAAAATCCCAGATAAGTTACTTTTCTACAGTAATGTGCGCACTGGATCGAGCCGTCGGTTCAATTGCTTCATGTACACTACAACTGGGATGAAGAAACAAGAAGAGGAGTGAAGGGGGACCGTACACCCGACGACGCCTGTGCGAGATCCCGCCATCTAGCAGACAGCGGGCACACGGCATCTATCCTCGAGCTGGGAAAAACACCCTACCGCTCGAGTTCCCTTGCGGGAAATACGGATGGACTAGTCCCCCAGACCAGAACGACGCTGACGGACCTGCGCAGAGGCACTCATGGAGCCCTTAGCCTACTCGAAGGAGCGAAGGAGCATGCGCGACCTTCGAGTAGGCGCGACTGTCGTGCAAGCTCCTTCGAGAATGCTAACCGCGCTGTGACAGTGCGAACAGCACCATCTGGACACAATGAATGGAAAAAAGGTCAAACAGAGCCAGAAGAATGAGAAAATGCTCTCCGCCAACCAAATAGAGAAGATGATAGCCTGCCGTTCACCCAAGGACCTGATGTGGTAATCCCCCCCCACGCTGCCACCCGAGAATAAACCAAACACCAGCGGTCAGGGGACACATCAGGGCGTCTGTTCAGAGGTGTGTCACTGCGGCCCTATCCTCGAGGTGCTGCAGAGCAGCAACGCATAGGTGAACCGGCCAGGCTTTCATCAACCTTGCCAGGGAGGGATGGACAGCCGTCTATGCTTAGGCGATGCAACGACATGGCCTATCAAGGCTCTTTATCGCGCCTTGTGTCATCCCATCCCAAAGATAGGCCCCACACCGCCCTGACGAAGGTTGATGGAGAGAGGGGTGGAAGAGGGGAGAAAATCAAAGAGAAAGAAGAGAAAGAAGGGAGGGGGCCGCGGGGGGGATTAGAGGGGAGATGGTCGTCCAAGACCAAGTGCCCGCGCCTCGTGGAAACAAGGCCGCAGACCAACGAAGCATTGTCACGTGCCAGGCAAGAAGCGAGCTGCGCGTACTGGCTCGAGCCCTTTGTTCATGTATGAGTCTTTCCCTCTCGACTCATTAGTACTCGTTCACTACCAGACAACGCTCATGACCAACGGCGTTTGCTATCCGCCATTCACTGTGATGGACACGACTGCCGTTCAGATCTTAGCGAACATCGGCGCTAAGCGCCTGGTAGCAACGACTCCGGAGTTGACAGTGCGCGAGTTTTGGCGTCAATGCCTCGACCCAAACCATAGTCCGCTAATTGTCCAGCGTGGCAGCTGTTCAGCAGAAGCAAACCGATTCGTGCACTCACCTGGTCGATGTTCTGGGCCAAAAACGGCTACACTGCAGACACAGCATAAAACTTGTTCAATTTTGATTTTCTACCTGACCTACAGTATCTCATGCATTTGGGCTTATCGCCGATACAAGAACAACAACCCGTACCTGCCTCGAATGAAACAGAAGCTGGAGAAGAGAAAAAGAAGATCTGAAGAGTGAGACCAAAAAATAGAGCTGCCAGGCCTTGTGAGCGTTGCCATTGGGAGGGGTGGTATAGTGTTATCGAGTGAAGTGGGTGCAGAAGATGAATGGGTGAAAATGCGATACGAAGGTCGTTGTAGTGATGGTGAGTTAGACGAGGGCGCGACCGTGGTAGCGCGGGCTGCGGGGCGGGATAGACCTGAAGTACAAGCTCCAGAGCCTCTCTGGTGTAGCCCTCCGTTCCGGCCGAGCCTGTTGAGCTCGCGCTTCTTCGTCTGGCGCTTGTCCCTCCTTGCGCGGAACCGGTCCAGTACGCCCCGTGCGCCCTCCTCGTACCGCCACGCGTCGCCGGGGTTGTACGTGTACCGGCCGCGGGCCGTGTACGCGCGCTCGCTGTAGTCTGTGTCGTCGTCGGATTCGCTGTCATAGTCCTCTTCCTCCTCTTCCTCCTCGTCCGAGATTGTGCCATGCTCGAGCTCGCCCGTGCGCCGCTCGCGACCTTTGTACAACATCGCCTCTACACCGCGTCTCATGAAGAATTCCAAGTTCCTGGGCAGGAATGAGCAATACAGTCGTAAGGCACGGGCGGTGGCATACCAAGCTGAGCACCTACTCAGATCCAAGGAGCAGCACACTCCCTTCATCCTCCGCCCCATCCTCAGACTGGCCCGCCCCGCCACCTTACGCTCCATCAGACCCCGCCTCCTCCTCGGCACTCAACATCACCTCCTCCTCCCCCACCACCTCTGTACCCACCCAAGCACCGCAAGCAGCCCATGACACCTCCGTCGACCTGCTCGACGGCGATCCCTCGGAGTTCAGCGCCGGGCCCTCCGTCCCAGTCGTAGTCGATCCCATCCCCACCCTTCCCCGGCAGAACCACCTCCGGATCCACCGCGACGGCCAGCCGGTGAGCGAGACGCTCGTCCTTGACCCCTCCCTCCCCGCGCCCCCCGGGACAGCGCAGAAGAACTTGGAGCTGTCGACCCGGGCAGGGCCGGTGCTCGCCCGCGTGTATATCGTCGAGGCGAGGGATCTGAAGCGCCGGGTAGAGCTGAGCGCGACGAGCGAGAGCGGACCGGTAAAGCTCGAGATCGTATGTCCCTCTCTCGGTGTGCAAGTACAAGTGTGATTCTGATGGATGTTGGATGTTGGTTGGCCGTCTGCCCCCGCACGTGCAGGCTCGGGATCATCGTCGGCTCCCGCTCCGGCCCATGCTCCGTCTCCCTCCCCGACCACTTCACGGGCCCCCTGACGGTGCACACGACGCACGGCTACGTCACCCTGGGCACCTCGCTCCAAGCGCGCTGCAGGACGTTCGAGGAGAGCGCGACCGTGCGGTCCTACTGGGTCGGCGAGTGGAGCGAGGACGGCGACGAGCTGCGCGCTTTTCAGCAGGGAGAGTGGGAGGGCGATATGTGCGATGTCACCACTTACAGCGGGCCGGTTAGGGTGGGGTATTGGGAGGGCATCAGCACCGTTGAGCGTGTCGTGGGAGGGATCTTCAAGAAGCTGTTTGGATAGGAGCATGTGTAGCATTATATTGGGTGTAGGACGGCTACGGGATGTATCTATTGTCTGTTACAGCGTGCGCATCAACTTGATGATCGGCGGCGACGTCGCCGGCTGCGGTTGAGCATGCATGAGAGTGTTCATATGTATCGTCTTCAAGAACGTAAGAGCCAGAGTGCAGAGATCATACGCTCGAGATGTTTCGATAAGACTCATCAAATCTCCGTTTTACGTAGTGCATGATTTGCATTCGGAATTCCCGATACTGCTCTACCGTAATGTGCACACTCGATCGAGCCGTTGGTTCAATTGCTTCATATAGATTACAGCTGGGATGAAGAACAATAAGAGGAGTGAAGGGGGACCGTACACCCGACGACGCCTGTGCGAGATCCCGCCATCTAGCAGACAGCGGGCACACGGCGTCTATCCTCGAGCTGGGACAAACACCCTACCGCTCGAGTTCCCTTGCGGGAAATACAGATGGACTAGTCCCCCAGACCAGAACGACGCTGACGTACCTGCGCAGAGGCACTCATGGAGCCCTGAGCGTTCTCGACGCGACAGTCCGACAGCACCGTCTGGACGTCGATGAATGGAAAGAAAATCGAACGGAGCCAGAAGAAATGAAAAAACGCTCCGCCAACCAAATAGAGAAGATGATAGCCTGCCGTTCACCCAAGGACCTGATGTGGTAATCCCCCCCCACGCTGCCACCCGAGAATAAACCAAACACCAGCGGTCAGGGGACACATCAGGGCGTCTGTTCAGAGGTGTGTCACTGCGGCCCTATCCTCGAGGTGCTGCAGAGCAGCAACGCATAGGTGAACCGGCCAGGCTTTCATCAACCTTGCCAGGGAAGGATGGACAGCCGTCTATGCTTAGGCGATGCAACGACATGGCCTATCAAGGCTCTTTATCGCGCCTTGTGTCATCCCATCCCAAAGATAGGCCCCACACCGCCCGGACGAAGGTTGATGAAGAAGAGTGGACATGGGAAAGTTGGATGGATGGATGGCGGCATGGATGCAAGGGATGTGGACGAGGAGGGTGTGAGAGGGTAGGCCCGGGTGGTCGTCGAAAACCAAGGGATGGCAGCTGACGCGGCCCCGTGCCTCGTGTTAATAAGGCCGCAGACCAAAGAAGCATCGTCACGTGCGGAGCTTCTTTGGCCATGAGTCAAGTAGTGCGTATTAAGCTCGGGCCTTTTGTCTTATATGAGTTTTTCCCTGTCGACCCATTACTCGTTCACGACGAGACTGTAGTCATGGCCCAAGGCGTTCGCTATCCGCCAGTGAATGTGATGAACCCGACTGTCGTTCGGACCTTACTGAACATCGGTACCAAGCGTCTAATAGCAACGACCCCGGAGACGATAGTCCGCGAGTTCTGGCGTCAACACGTCAACCAGTACCATATTCCGCTAATCGTCCACCGGGGAGCTGTTCAGCAGACGCAATCCGAATCTTGCATTCAACTGGTCGATGTTCTGCTCTATAATCAGTGGGACAAGGTACGATTCCCGAATATGCTTGAACATTCCGCTGACGACGAGCGTAGGACCGGTTCGAAGCGTGCGTACGACGCCGCTTCGAAGGACGTCTGTAAGCAGCTCAATGATTGAATTCAAGTCGTGGACTGACTCTTTCCTGGGTCCATTCGCACAGGTCTCTAGTTGAGGGCTCGTCACCTATCAAACTGGAGAACGGCGAATGGGCGCTGCTCCCGGTGAGTACCTGTCATCCCGGCGTTTCAGTTAACATATTCCAATGCACTCTCTGATGTTAGAACGAACACCCTCCTTCCTTCAACGTTGTCCACAAGGTGAAGGAGGTAGGATCAACATCTGGCCGCTCTACAAACAAGTCGATCAGGCCTGCAGGAGGCAAAGTCGTACATGCTCATGCGCCAACGACCGTCACTCTGATCAATCACTCATCTCGTGGCGACATACTCCCACCTGCTGGAAGTGGCCTCATCGCGGGGATCAGCCCCTCGGCATCTATTCCTCATATCACACCGTCGACCAGAGCGAAGATCAAGGCGTTCAATGTCACGCCAATGACTAGAGAGGCATACTTCCGTGCGCATGAGCTTCAATCCCAGGCAGAGAACCGGCGGAAGAAGAAGGAAGAGGGCCTGATGTCTGTTCAAAAGGCTATCAAAGCCATCCATCAGACTGGTGTGCAGCATGCCCAAAAGATTGTCAGATGGGAGTTCCTCAGCCTGCGAGTCAAGCTGCGCCGGTTCGGACTTGAATGTCGGGCCATCGACACTGTTCTCTCAATCGCTCTGTGTATGGTTCAGCTGGGATCCACAAATAAGGTTTCCATCATGAAGGAGCTGGCAAAGGGCAACCATGGAATGGCAGTGGATAGGATGGATGTGGAGGAGGTCGACAGAACGCTGGCGTGGGAGATCGACGAGATGAGTTCCCACGAACCCGCGACAGGACTCAGCAGTATCAGCACGCTCTTCATGGAGATGCCGGCCGAGAAGAACCCATGGCTTGGTGCGATCATGAAAATAGACAAGAAGACGAAGATGAGGGACGACGACGACAAGTGGCCCGGTGTCAGGGATCGACACTATCGAAGTCATATCGACAATCTCGAAGCATCTCGAAGCATCAGGGACTATCGACCATATCGACCAAGGTATCGCAGACCCACCCTAAGCTAACCCTACTGTACAGATCCTCAGCCACAGTCTTGAAATACTTCCGTCCCTTTCGTATATAGTACCGGGCAGTATCGTAGTTTCGCCTTAGATCTGATCTCTTAGGATCCTCCACAATACTTGTGTAGTTGAACTAGGCATCGAGATCGCGTACCTCTTATCGAAACCTTTGCGACCTTTGCGATATTGTCAGACCTTCTCTCGCGACATCTCGGTGCTCTGCTTTCTCACCTCGTTCTCTCTCGACTCTACTACCGATCTGTCGACAATCTCGTCTCGTCTCGGACCACTATCGCGGACAGTCTTGTGTCTAGTATTGTGTGCCCTGATACCCGGGGTCGACCTCCAGCTCACTCCAGACATATCTCCTGATCTTGGCAGAGACATCGCCCGGAAGGAAATCACGAAGAAGAGAATCGCAGAGGGGATTAAGGACTTGCAGAAACACGGACTCTCACCCCAGATAATTGATGATGTGGTCCTGCATCTTGCTTGGGTGGACAAGCTAGCTGCTGCGAAGGAGCTCGGTGTATGGGATGCACTGGCAAGGGGCATGTTGATGTGATCATCCGCGTATAGCACAGGTTAACACCTGCGAGCTTTCGTTGTAGCTGACAGGTATTTGTTGTAAGACAGCTGTAGTGATGTTGATAGTACCAGATCAAATGTCAACAATAGCGGTTTCAGGTTTGACACAGACGACGAACAGCCGTGCTTGTGCCAGTGCAGCTAATAATAACAGCTTCATCGACCTTGCGGGCTTGAGGGGCAAAACGATCATAGACGCAGCATAAAACTTGTTGAATTCTTGATTTTCTACGTGACCTACAGTATCTCATGCATTTGGGCTTCGCCGATACAAGAACAACAACGCGTCTGGAATGAAACAGAAGCTGAAGAAGAGAAAAGAGAAGATCTGAAGAGAGTGGAACCAAAAAATAGAACTGCCAGACCTTGCGAGCGTTGCCATTGGGAGGGGTGGTATAGTGTCGTCGAGTGAAGTGGGTGCAGAAGATGAATGGGTGAAAATGTGATACGAAGGTCGTTGTAGTGGTGGTGATTTAGACGAGGGCGCGACCGTGGTAGCGCGGGCTGCGGGGCGGGATAGACCTGAAGTACAAGCTCCAGAGCCTCTCTGGTGTAGCCCTTGTGCGCTGGCGGTTCCGGCCGAGCCTGTTGAGCTCGCGCTTCTTCGTCTGGCGCTTGTCCCTCCTTGCGCGGAACCGGTCCAGTACGCCCCGTGCGCCCTCCTCGTACCGCCACGCGTCGCCGGGGTTGTACGTGTACCGGCCGCGGGCCGTGTACGCGCGCTCGCTGTAGTCTGTGTCGTCGTCTGATGAGTCGCTGTCATAGTCCTCTTCCTCCTCTTCCTCCTCGTCCGAGATTGTGCCGTGCTCGAGCTCGCCCGTGCGCCGCTCACGCCCTTTGTACAAGATTGCCTCTACACCGCGTTTCATGAAGAATTCCAAGTTCCTGGACAAGCATAAGTATGACGGCCTTGCGAGACGGTTAGTAACACACCAAGTCTCTACGATCTCAACGACAAGATGAGACCGTCTCGGGCGCCGCAACTGCTGCCCCATCTCCCCCGACCACGCATACGCCAAATCCTGCGCTCCAGTAGTCAGCACACGCTCCTAACCCTGCCAACAGAGGCACGCACCGTAGTAAACTTATCCCAGTCCTCCCGCTTGATATCATGGCTGCTGAGAACGCCCGGCCGCGGCGGGAGGGTGATCAGCAGCTGGTCAATATCCGGCAGCACCAGGAGCTTGGGAAACATCCCGAACGTGAGGGAGTTGTCCACGGGTCGGGTAAAGGACGGCGGCACACCATTCGAGTATTGGTACCCGCCGGCCTGCGCGCCGTACGCTTCCCCTCGTCCGGCACCATATGCTTCTCCTCGTCCGGCGCCGTACGGCTCACCTCTCCCAGCACCGTATCCTTCTCCTCTCCCCACACCATATTGCTCTCCCCGGCCAGCGCCGTACGGTTCTCCGCGCCCAGCGCCATACATACCGGCCTGGGCGTTGTACGGTTCGGCCCTGCCACCACCATACCCGCCAGCCGCGCCCTGCGCGCCGTACGGAGCAGCAGCACCACCATAGCCTGTCCCAGCGGCGCCATATGCCTGCTGGCCCCCATACCCAGCGCCATAGCCCGCACCGCCGTGCGCTCCATACCCGCCGTACCCGCCGGCCTGGGGATACCCGCCCTCCCTCTCCCTCTCCCTCTCCTCCCTCCGCTCTTCCCTTCGCTCCTCCCTCCGCTCCTCGCGCTCATACGCGTCCTCCCTCCTCCCCCTCCCAAACCCGCCCGCGCCGTACCGCTCATCCACGGACCCGCCGCCCCTCCCATGGGCCGTGCCATACGGCTCCGTCGCTGCCCCACCGCCGACGGGCATAGGCGGGGGAGGGGGCATGCCCGCGCCTCCCATATGTCCACCGCCCATCCCGCCCAAGGAAGGGATCGGCACGCCGCCCGCGCCCACGCGCTCGCCGTTAAGGTCGACCATGCTGGGCCTCCTCCCGAGCCTAGACGCGGTGCGAAACTCGCGCTCGCGCTCAATCTCCTCCCTATCGGCCGCGCGGCTCCTCGCCCTCTCCCGCTCGATGGCGATCTCCTCCGCGCCCGGCCGGTCGCCCAGCCTGCTCCTCGCCCGCGAGCGGTCCATCTCGAACTCCTCCCGATCGAGCTCGGTAGGGCCCCGGCGCATCGTTCGCTCGTCCCCGCTCAGCCGGCGCGCACGCGTGTAGTCCGCCATGGGGTCGACAGACAGCCCGCCCATCGCACCCGTTAGCCCGCCAACGGGGTCGCCTATGCCGGGCACGGGCATGCCCCCCGCGCCCCCGCCCAGGCCCATCCCGCCGGCACCACCACCCATGCCGGGCATGACAGGCGGGACGCCGCTGATAAGGCTGCTGCGGCGCGAGCGAGTGCCGACGCTTGCGCCAGGTCCGAGACCACCGCCGTTGCCGATCCCGGGGATGGGGCCGCCGGGCATGCCGCCGCCGGGCATGCCGCCGCCGGGCATGCCACCGCCGAGGCCACCACCACGAGCTTCAGCACGGGCTTCAGCACGGGCTTCAGCCTCCCGCTCGCGTTCTCGCCCTCGACCAAAGATGCCGCCTCCCTCCGCCTCGCGTTCTCGCCCTCGACCAAATATCCCCCCTCCCTCGACCTCCCTCTCCCTCTCCCGCTCCCTCGACCGGCCAAAGAGTCCGCCGCCGAGCCCGCTCAGCAATCCACCGCCGCCCTCGCGCTCGCGCTCCCTCTCGCTCTCGTACGGCCTCCCGCGGCCATACCCTCCGCGATCGCGCTCATAGTCCTTCATGGCCCTGCGATTTGCGCGCTCGTACTCCTTCACCTCCCGGTTGTACTCTTTCACCGCACGCTCCTGCTCTTTCTTGGACATGCTGCCCATGACGGGGTACGCGGGGAACGGCGGCATCTGCGCGCTCATCATGCGCGGGTCGGCGGAGTACGTGGGGTAGTTGGGGTACGTGGGGGAGATGGGCCCACCGCCAGCACCACCAGGGCCACCGGGGCCGCCCATGCCCCCGCCAGCGAGGTGCGGGGGGAGGTACTGGATGCCCTTCTTCATCTCTCCCGTCTGTGGGTCGCGGTAGGTGACGGTGCGTGGGATAAGCGCCTGGTAGTTGACGCCGTTCTGCATGACCTGCTGGCCATATGCGAGCGGGGGTTGGCCGTAGTATGCTTGCTGTGCGTAGGGATAGCCGCCTTGTCCTTGTGGGAAGCCGCCATGGGCGCCGCCTTGTCCTTGCGGGAAGCCGCCCAAGCCGCCGTGTGCGCCGGGAGGGTAGCCCGGTTGCGGGTGGGCGATGCCGCCCATCCCCCCGCCATGGCCTGGCATACCGCCCATCCCTCCGCCTGGGCCCGGCATACCGCCCATTCCTCCCATTCCTCCCATCGGTGGACCGCCCTGCTGTGGGAACGGCACCTGACCAGCACCTTGATATCCGCCGTGGCCGTATGACATCCTCTCTCTTCGTCGTGGTTGTGGTGGTTGATAGTCGGTGTAGGGATAGGTGCCTGATCGCTGTCGTGTATGTCGAGGAATGAAGTTGTGGCGGTTGTCAGGGAAAGAGGACGCGGTGGGCGATATGCGGTGCGGGTTATAAGGAGGGACGCCTGCGTGCTGCCACGAGGCCATCGCTGATGCTGTGACTGCGCCCGTCCCTTCCCTATCAGGTTATCGACACGGCGGTGACTCGTTGTTGTCCGCGTTGATGGGTGGATATATGCGCAGGGGATATCACACCTCGTCGTCGTCGGTGGGAGAGTGCTCGTCGGTGGGGAGTGGGGCAGCGACGCCCGTGGGAACGGCGTCGTTATATGCTCCCCGCAACCCACCTCCGAGTCGCCCACCGGTGACGCCGCGTCGCCGGTTCAATTCGAGGGCCCTAAGACATCGCCAGTTCCGGAATGTTGGTATCTCCTCCTCCCCCCGAGGCCTCATCATCGACCTTTCTCGCATCATCCATGGTGAGCAGGGATGCATACGGCAGTCACACCGCGGGCGATGACGTCGGAGCAACGCCCCTGCCTCACCGCTCGTCCAAGGCGCCGTGGAGCAACGTCGTGCTGGCAGTCCCCTCGTCCAAAGTTGGATGACTCTGCCTTGCTGCTTGTCCGTTGATCCCACGTTCCCGAGGTCTGAATGTCTGGCTGCTCGGGCTACTGCGCAGGATGAAGGAATCGTAGCGTCGGCGGTCTTATCCCACCCACGGGACTGCTGGAGGACTGTAATCCCAGATGGCCTCGGGTGACAACGATCTGCTATGGCGGGTTATCGGCCTATAGGCCTCCTGTGCTAGGTCGGGAACTGCTTCGCTCGTTCTTCGGGTCCTTCGGCCACTGGAAGCTCCGCGCACCAAATCCCTGCCAGAACAGGATACGAACGCTGGGTCAGGTGCGCGCATCGAACCGAGCACTCCATGGTCCCATTGATCCTTATGGGAGGACATCACTCTCTTCTCGGCCACCTATAGCCATCTGCTTCAATGCGTCTCACCTCCCCGACCACCCGCTTTACACCAACATCCCGCTCTGCTCCCTGCACCACAAGGACTCGCCGCACTTGCGCTCCCTGCCCATGTCATTCTAGGTCATCATCCCGGCGAGGCGGAAGGACATGACTCCCCCCGCTCGGGGATACCTCATGCTCCATTCTTCTCCCCTTTCAACGCCCCAACAGCCCGCCAGACCCTCTTCCTCCCCCTCCTTCGCCAGCAAGCGCTCATCTTCTCCGCCCACCCAACGCATGAGCGGGCTTACACACACACAATATATTGTAGCGTTCCTCCCTGGTTCTTTCATCACATCTGGCCGACGTTCCTCACACCTGACCGACACCAGGCCGGACCATTGTCTGAGCGCCTACCCTGCTCAAAGTCTATAAAACTCGGCCCCTGTGCACTCTGAACCCAGCCATCCTCCAACCGAACCTTCGACCAGCACACACCCAATGCAGCTCTCGCTCAACCTCCTCCTCCTGCTCGCCCTCGCCGGCCTCGCGCCCCTCGCCAGTGCGCAGACATGCGATATCTGCTGCGTATGCGATCCGATCTGCCGCAACCCTTGCGACCCCTCGGCCCCCCCTTGCTGCTCGGAGTGAACGTGAGTGCGGATGTTGCGGGTTGATACGAGTGGCTGATGAAGCGGCAGGTGATGCGGGTTTCCCGCCCTTCACTGTAACTCCAAATAGGAGGGGGCCGAAGAGGGAGAGGGAGGTCAGACGGGCGCGTACAGTCCTGTGTGCTTGTGCGGAAATGAATGAATGAATGAATGTTGTTGTTGTTGTTGTTGTTGTTGTTGTTGTTGTTGTTGTTGTTGTTGTTGTTGTTGTTCTATTCTCCTGCATTCCTACGTTCACGCGGGATTGCCCCAACTTGCACAGGATTCGCCCCGCCTGACCTTAGCATTTCAGGCACAACACAGTCAGCATGCTCTTCTTCGGCAATAGCTCATGGCGAAAGTTCTCCTGGGTTCCGCACCGTTCAGGCATACATTAAATGGCAAACCGGTCACATCTCTGCTCGGCAGCATTCGGTCCCACGCCCAAGTCACTGGATCTCTTGGCAACTCAGTCAGCCATCAAATCGTGTTTGCGGTATTCACAACTCCAGAGAACTTTCCTTCGTCTTCCTTCTCTATTTCTTGGCATTCGCAAACATATAAGACTGCGCTCACTAACCGATTATATCGAGAAGGCCAACTTACACGACCAGCATTCCCGTCAAAACACTAAAATGCGTTTCTCCATCAACACTGCTCTCGTGGCCCTCGCCGTGCTCGCCGGTATCGTCAACGCCCAAATCCATTGCGAAGCCTGCTGCATCTGCGACCCCATCTGCCGTAACCCATGCGAGCCTGACCAGCCGCCTTGCTGTGGGCCGTCTGAGACGTCTTGATTGTGAGTCAGCTCAACGGATGAGAGGAGCAAGCGTTGATACTGTATTATAATTAGGTTATTGCCGAGGCGTTCGAGAAGGAAGTTCGTTGGAAAGGTGGGCAGCGTACGTTCGACTCGGATTGGTAGAACCACGTGCTGTGCTTATAGGTTGAATGCCGGGTTGAATGAATGGAGGTCGCTGCGCTGCTTCTTTCTCGTTCTCGAATCCCGCGGCTCGCCAGGAGCACGTACCAGATGACCTTGTATGTAAGGCACACGGCAGTCTGAGGATAGAACCGGGCTTCGTCGACTTTTCTGCATACGGCAAGAGCCCGCCTCATGCTGTCTTCCGATCACGCGCGGAGCTCCGCGTGAACGATCCAAGGTCTTGTTATACTTTCTTTCCCCCGTGCGTCGCTGACGAGATACGCACCACAGGCACGATCATGATCGGCTCTCCTCTCCCGCGGCAAAGCATTAGAGTTGTCACCGGGATACTGAGTTGATGGATGCGAGAGGCGGTACCAGCTGACAATGAGGAGGCAGCGCTATTGTGATCTTGATGATGATTCTCAATCTTTCGGTGCCTTTAGTAGCCGATGAGTCCGCTAATGGATGTCACAAGCCCGCGGACGGTCGCCGCCATCAGAGAGATTGAATCTCGCGTTTTGAACAGCGGAGAGTTTCCGATGCCGATCAAAGGCATCGGCAATTTCTCTCCGCCGCGAGCGGCTTTCGTGGGGCAATGCATCCGCGAGTTACAGCCCATCGATCGATGATCAGCCCGGCTCCGGTCATGCTTGCCTTAGTTGTTCCGGTCCGGGCTTATTGCGCTAATGGGATCGTGTGAACCAGTCCCCTGCGGTCCCGTAAGCAAAAGCTGCCTCGCTCTTTACGCGACGATTCGGATACGAAATGGCCGTTTTCTCGAGAGGGACGCGTTTTGATGGGCCGTTCTCCTGGTGGCCTGGATAGGAGTAACATTGGAGGTGAGGGTGCACATGATGTTGCAAAGGCGGTGGGGTTCATGCAGCGAACCAGCTTGAATTGGGGGCTGTCTAACTTGTGGTTCTCGCAAAGAAGTCGCTTTTACACAAACTTCTATTAGCCTAAGTCTCCTGAGGCGGTTGGTTATGCAAGGAACAGGGACTTATTTGCACTTCTCAAGTCGCCTCTTTCGGCCCTTATTGCTCACTCAAAGCCTGCTAGCCAAGATCCGGAGAGACCCCATGGTTTCCGGCGGCGAGGCTAGCCCCCAAAGTGGGAGGAGCGCACTTCAGAAGACGGCAGGAAGGGTGGAGGTGTAACTCGGAACTGCTTCTCGCGTCGCCGCAACCGACCACAGGCTGCGTATATTATGTCGTGCCCTATGGACGTGTGTAGGACAACATCCCAAGTCTAACATACATACTCGGAAAACTCAAGTCCAAAAATCACTATGAACGTCTCTTTGTTGATGCTCGCCACACTCGCCATGTTCGCGAGCCCCAGCTTTGCCCTCCCCGGCCCTCCTACATGCACCCTCGGCTGCATCTGCGATCCCTCGACGGGAGTTTGCATTGATCCTTGTCTGCCCGGCGAGCCCCCTTGCAATGCATAGGTAAGACACTTTCTATGGCGTGACAGAACAACACCTCATTTGACGCCTTCCTTCAGACGATCTGCGATCTCACTGGCCTCGCTGTCTTCCATTGTCCGAGGAACCGTTGCCAACCATGTCAACAAGGAGATGGTGGATCTGGCGGAAGAAGTTCGGACCCAATAGGGTAGATATATACAGTCGTGGCAATGTGCTTGCCAAATGCAGAATGTTCAGAACGATGAGTGTCCGGCCATCCTTTGGGTCATTTCCTGAGAGCGAGGCAGCTACTGCTTCCGGGTGTGCTACCCGACTGGCAGCAGATGATGCACTGACACAGCGGCCAGCCTCAGGGCGGTGCATCGGAAGGTTGAACCCCGCTGCACAGGTAAGATCATTGTCACCTGTGCTTGTCGTGACTAAAGCGACCACCAGATGATGGAGGAATGTGAAAAGGGGAGGATTTGTTGACATTGGCATATAAAAGCCAGCCGAGGATCGGGTGTGTCACGGCAAACCCGAGCCCACCTCATCCAAAGCACCAGCACACAAGCCCGTCATCAATGAAGCTCCTCCAACTCCTGATCTTTGCCGTCATCGGTGCAGTCGTCTCTGCTGTCGCGCTCCCAGAATGTGGTCTGGAGAAATGCAATGACCAAGGCGTGTGCTGTGATCCTTGCGCGGATCCAGGGTGCGTCTGAGGTGTGTCCATTCGAGAGACGCTTCGGACAAGCTGCTCTGACACATTTGAATAGAAAGCATCAAAGAGGCATTGATCCAGGTTGAGCTGCGGAATGTGTTGAGAATGAGGACGTCTCCGCAGGCGATTAGTCGTGCACGATGTCCATCATGTGTGCCGATGTGCTGTGCATTGGCAATGTTGATTGTTGAAGATACGCAATATTACTGGTGCTTTTGGCGATAGCGCCTTGTAGTCCTGCTAAATTGCGATCTCTGTTTGCGGTGCCCGCGTAATATGTCGGGCCAAATCCATGTCGGCAAGCCGAGGCGGCCGTCCGGGAATGTCCACGGTACGGAGTAAGGCACGACTTGGCAAAGCGATTTGAGCTCGAATATGTCAATGCGAAGCAGACATCCCGTGGCTTGATTGCAGAGCTGTTCAATGTGAATGCTTGCCGATATGCTGACAGGGCCGCGGTGAGTCACTGAAGACCACGGCGAGCAGACCACCCCACGACATTGGTTTGTAGAGGAATCATCATCAGCATCAGAAAATTTGAAAGCAATGACTACTCAACAAGTGGGTCGCCCGTAGAGGCAACTGTAGTCATCCATGGAATGATGATCACTATTCGCCGTGGTCACCGAACTCCGGGCGACTTTGATCGGAGCTAATGCGCTGCACTAGTCCGCCGTTCAGTAAGAGCTCCATGCCCGGATATTCAATAGCCGTGGATAGAACGGCGGTCACAGACATGGTATAAATACTGGCGAGAATGTCCTGTCGATGGGTAGAGCACCAAACAAACACGAGACTCGAGACCGCCAACACCAGTATCAATTGTCCGGTACGATGAAGTTCCTCGCCTTTCTCACGCTCTTCGCGGTTGCGCTGACCGCGTCGGCCCTGACACGCCGCGAATGCGACATCGCTTGCATTTGTGATCTCGATGGCACGAACTGCTATGACCCTTGTGTGCCGGGACATCCGCCTTGCTAGAAGACGTAAGTACAGAAGTTCCTCGCAACAAGCAACCGCAATCTAAGTGACATGCACTTATGTAGGGAGCTCTGAGTTTGGGAACGGTCAATCGTTACCGTCCTGACGAGAGACAGATGCGGTGAAGGAAGCGGTTGATGTTTGTATTGATCGTGCTTGATTGTCGAATGGATATATATATGCCTGTTCTCGTTTGGCCACGAGCCGGGGGGACAAGTCCCAGATTCCAAGTGAAGCAGATAAAGTCAACATTCAGCTGCTTTAGACCGCGGATATGAGAGTTCTAGCAGGTCTGAGACTGTTGAAAGCAAGACAGAAAGCTCAAACGTGTGTTGACGGATGAATCCAAGGTGATCTCCACGTGCATTCATGTCGCGCGTTGCAGCCTAAAAGTCGCGCTCCTCTTCGCCAGGGTCCCTCACTTTTCTATCCGACTCGCAGGAGACCATGAAGCTCTTCACTTTAGCATTAATCGCCCCGATCTTCATAGGAGGGGTATTGGCGTAAGTGAATAGTGCACCTTGCAAGACTGGAACCTAAACTCCGATTCTGATAGATGGACAAAAGTTTGTATTCAGCCTGAATGAAATGCAAGTCAGAGCTGACATTCCACCGTCGTGCAGGAAGACTATGAGATCTTCGACATCGTGTCGGGGCTGGAAGCAGCCGAGGGGAAGGGCACGACGTTCTACTCTTGGCTGGATGTGGCGCCAACAGCATCTTCTGCCGACATCGGCCGCGCATACAGGAGGAAGTCCTTAGAGCTCCAGTGCGTTGCATCGTGGTCGCGCCTAGACTCTAGCTGACCGGCTGTGCAGTCCTGACAAGAATCCAGGCGTGAAGGGCATCCACGACCGCTTCGCGCGCCTCAGTGTAGTCTCCCAGATCTTGCGAAACACAGAGAGTAGAGAGCGGTACGACTTCTTCTACAAGAACGGCGTGCCGAAATGGCGAGGTGCGTTTCCCAACCCAGCATTCCATTCCGTTCCTGACCCGTGAATAGGCACGGGGTACTACTACTCCCGCTACCGCCCCGGCCTCGTCAGCGTGTCTATCTTCCTCGTCCTCCTCTCCTCCGCGCTGCAGTACCTGGTGCAGGGGATGACCTACCGCAAGGAGGTGCGGCAGGTGCGCAGACTCATCGCGCAGGCGCGCACGATCGCGTGGGGGCCAAAGCAAACCCCGCTTGAGGGCCCGAGGAAGGTGCGCGTGCCGACTGGCGAGGGAGAGGGGAGCAGGAGTGTCGAGGTGCTCGTCCATGGGGATGATGTTTTCCTGGTGCGCCTTGTTGCCTCACTGTTATGGCAGTGCTGTCCTAATATGCCTCGCAGCTCGGCAGTGACGAGAGCGAGACTGTGGCGCTGGACGAATCCGTGCCCGTCAAGCCTGCCGTCTCTCGCACATGGCCGGTTTCACTCGCCCGCGCCGCCATCGCACCCATCACGTCGCGTCTCAGCTCCGTGCCCACCGCGAAGATCACGGAGGACATGGAGGAGAGTGACGCGTCCACTTCCAAGGTCAACGGAAACGGTGTTCGAAAACTGCCTGGTTCCGCTGCCTCCGTTGCTGGTGGCAGGAGGCGCAAGGCTGTCAAGCCTGTGAAGAGGAAGCCAAAGGAGGAGAAGGAGAAGGCCCAGGAGGAGTAAACTGTACTCCAACGATATAGACCTACCATAATTCGTAATGTATGCTTAGTCCGTCCACACAGCAGCACGTCATACCCCTTCCCAAGAATTACTAGAATGATATATATACTCCGGGAGAAGTACAGTTTTGGGCACAAGAACACAGGTCTATATGTACGGTTTACAGGTTCTTGATGACGGCGTTAGTGAAGTCGCTGGTGGTGGCGCTGCCGCCCATGTCGGAAGTCTTCGCGACGCCGGATTGTAACACGTTGAACGTGGAATTGGCGATGGTGTTGGCCATCGAGTCGAGGCCGAGGTGGCGGAGTAGCATGGTGCCGGAGAGGATCATGGCAGCGGGGTTGGCGCGGTTGGTGCCCATGAGGTCCTTGGCGACGTGCCGGCATCCGGGCTCGAAGAGCGCGTATTCGCGACCGACGTTGCAGCCAGGCACGACACCGGGACCACCGACCAGTGCGGCGCCGATGTTGGACACAATGGCACCGTACAGGTTGGGCATGACCATGACGTCAAACTGCTGTGGGCGGGCGACGAGCTGCATGGAGGTGTTGTCGACGATCATGTCGTTGTATGCAATGCCAGAGTGCTTATAGTACGTCTCGGCGACATTGCGGAAGGTGTTCAGGAAGAGACCATCACCGAGCTTCATGATGTTGGCCTTGTGCACGCATGTGACTTTCTGCAGTAAATGTCAGAGCGCCACTCGACCGCACACCGACAGATCTGCTAACCTTCCTGTTGTTCTTGAGAGCAAAGTCGAACGCGAACCGGGCAATACGCTCGGCCTTCGCGCGCGTAGAGACCTTCAAGCTCTCGACGACACCGGGGAAACTCTGGTGCTCCAGGCCAGAGTACTCGCCCTCCGTGTTCTCACGGATGATCGCGAAGTCGACGTCCTTATGCCGGGCAGGGACGCCAGGGATGGTCTTGAACACGACTACGGAGGCGTAGATGTCGAGCTGCTTACGCATCGCCACGTTCCAGGAAGGATGGCTCTGCTGGTCCATGGGGGTGAAGAGGATGCCTGCGGCGCGCATGAGGAGACGTGCCAACGCGCGGAGAAATATTCAGACGCACCCTTCAGCCCGACCTTGTTCCGCTTCAAGCTCTCCATCGCCTCGACCAGCAAGCTCTCGCCCATCGCCGTTTCTCCTGAGACGTTGTACTGCTCCCACTCGATGGGCGCGTTGACGTGCTCGAAGATCTCCTTGACAGAGTCGGTGATTTCCGTGCCGATACCATCACCGGGGATGAGGGTGACCTGAGATTGCAAGGATGAGGGTCAGTAGCTCGCAGTAGAGAGCGCATATACTCACCGTGTAGACGCCGCCATACTTGGTTGGAAGCTGGATAATATATGAGACTGTCGTTGACAGGCTTCGCGGGCTACAGACTCACTCGCGAGGCGACCTTCGGGAAGCCAGCAGCCAAGGTGGTCGCGGTGCGCTATTAGCAGTCCTTTCAGCATGCCCTCTTCACATCTCGTTGGCATGACCCACCTGCTGCAGCGCAGTCCGTGAGGCAGAGACAATGGCCCTGGACAGCATGGTGGGACGGGGGGAGGGGAGGAGGAGGATGGGCGGAGACAGTGAGCGGGGTTGTGACAAGGAGAGAAGTCCGGCGGTCCCTGGGCGAGCAATTATCGTTGCGCCGGTTGCTTCCGGCGAGGGCCGCTGTGACGACATGACATGCGGGCTGCTTCGGAGCGCGTCGGCCCTGTCCAGCTTCAAGTTTTCAGGTACTGAGGAGTTCGCATAAAGCCTTCACTTTTACAGCGGAACACATCTAGGGATGCTTTGAATTAGGAAATACAGTGAACGATTGTACGACTACAAATGACAGAAACATCGGCGATACACGTTAAATGAGCGGATTGGTCGTGACACTTGCTAAGGACGATGAATGCTTTGGAGACGGGATATTACTGTACGAGGTCTGGAGGCTCAGCCCGCTGAGCCCCGTAGGAGAGCGGGTGTTTGGGATGCACGACGTGCCATTTGCCGCGACGGCATACCCTCTGCTGCAAGAGAGGATCTTGCACTTGCCCCGAGCGCATGAGACGTCCTGCACGCCGTCGAGAGCGGTGCAGTCCAGCCCCGTAGCAGGTATGTCGAGGTATCCGGTCGTGCAACCTCCGCCTATATGCGTGTCAGCGGTAATAGGATGCATTGAGTGGAAGGACGTACAGCTCCAGAGATCCGTTTGCGTGTCCACGCACTCCCAGGTGTTACGTGACCAGGTAGATTGGACGCCGCACAGGGAGTGCGACAGCGGGCACTCAGGAGCTCGACGTTTATCGTGCTTAGATATGATGAGATGTCGAGTAACGTACGATAAAATGAAGCATACCTTGTTGAGAGCATAGCTTGCGAATGGCCAACAAGCTGGGCTCTTGCCGAGCTGCGAGAACAATAAGGCGCTTGCAAGAGCGAAGACGAAACGCAAGCCATACAAGATCTTCAAGTAGCTCGAGCACAACCCCGACTCCGAGAACAAGTACGGCCTCGATCACGCCCGGGTTCTCCAAAATGAATTCTAGACGGTGGATTAGAAGATGTAATGGGAGAGAATGCGGACAGACGCACCGGGAAGTTGGCTCAAACACAAGCAGAGATCCAAATGCACAAAGACGACAAGCTCTCCCAGGATGTCACCCACCAGGTCGTCGTCGATATGCGCACAGAGGTCTGACGGTTTGGCATGGACGGTCATGGCAAAGAGGGCGACGAAGGCCGCAAGAACCGTAGTCAAACGCATAACGAGCGACTGAGGAACGAGGGTAAGATGAGCGGACCACAACCGAGTGCTTAGTAGATCGAGGGACGCATAGACCGAGTTCTTATGCATTACGCCTGCAGGGTCGTGATAGGCGATCACTGTAAAACTCCGAATGGACCTAGAGAACCCATCGGAGGAGGCGTCGTACGAGAAAGCGCCGGTCCTAGTTAGCCAGTTTGGGACCTTCTGTGCCTTGATCTCTTCGAATGTAGGCAAAGGAGGGTTCGATTGCGGAAAGTGTCAAGGTGTCGTGGCGCTCGAGAGCGTGTTATCGTACAACACAATATCACACTAGCCAAATAGTTCTCTTCAAGCGGAGCGCTGACGACTTGAAGTACCGGACCAGCATCATCGAGGTATCTGTACAAGGCAGAAAAGCGAAAGAGGACTCTGGCCATGGACAAATCGGGAGAGGAAGCCTGGTCCTGAACCCGATAGTTACAGATAACGCCGATAGGGTGCATTAGAAATGGGCCCTCATTCCTCCGGATCCGAGGACGGTCCTCCGATATCAGATCTTGGCACGATGGGGGTGCGATTGAGCTGATGCCTCCTCCACGCCCGAAGAGAGAATGTGCAGGAAGAGGGGCTGATTTTCAAGGTCCGAGATGTGTAAAAGTGCAGCATCATTCGGAGATAAGGCATCCCGGAGGATGTACACCTCAAATTCCCGCCGGAGCAGTGCTGTTACTGTGCTTGGTGCAGGACAATGTGTTCCGTGGCAGACAGAAGGCAAGGAGGACGAAGAGGATCTCCGCCAAGAGAAGTCGCTTTGGTCGTGACTGGAATGTACAGCCACTGACGATTGAATGACCTTCACACTGCTTTGTGACGTCACGCGCCCCGTGCAGTCACGTCCGAGTCTCCAACAGACTGAGACGATCGCCTGCCATGGTATAAAGAGGCGAGCAGGGCGCCATGGCCGCGCGCTTGTCTATACGACCAAACCATTTGAAGCAAAGAAATGCCGAGCGGATCTCAAGATCACGATGTTCGCGTCCTTGCGTAAGCCTGACGCGACAGTTTCCCACATCCTGAGAGCTGACCAAAAACGGGTACATGAAGCGGGTACAAAGCTACCATAAGCAGTAAGCCACTTGCGGTATCCCTATCTATCGTCTTATCGCCGACTTTTTCGGCAGACCCCAACACTTCGGACGACGCTAAGGAGCATGCCCGCCAGGTTCTCGCCGAGCACGAGAACGAGGTCGAGAGCCAGGCGAACGCGTCGGACATCAAATACCAGCATCGGGTCGTCGGGTATGTTCCATCATTTGGAGATCCCCCGCGGGGGCTGAAGAGGACACAGCGGCTACAAGGGAGCGACGCACAATCCGAACGTGTCGGAAGGCGCGAAGCACAACGCCGAGGATATGGTCGCACCCGTAGGGGCGTTCAAGGCTTCGCTCGGCAATCCGAACGCGAGCGAGACGGCGAAGGATCACGCGAAGGAGGTGCTGGAAAATGTGGCGGATACTACTACGACCCCTTCCGCCGCCGATGAAAAGCACGGTGGTGCCCAGGAAACGAGAGCCATCGCTGGTTGGAAGTCGACGCTGGAGGTATGTTACTCTCAAGCGCGGCAGGCAGGAGCTGATATGATGACGGCAGAACCCACACATGAGCCATGAAGCAAAGGCACATGCTCGACGTGAGCTGAAAGCCAGGGGCATCGACGCATGAACGATGTTACCGCGAAGTCCTTGCTGTCTCTTACAATGCTTATGGTGCATTTGTACTATGAATGACGATCACTTGACACCTATATTTGATACAACAAGAAGTCCATCAGCGAAAGCCACTCTATCAATGATGTTCCAGCGCCTTCTCAGGCACAGAATCACCGGCCGGGTGCTCTTCCGCCGGATGTTGCGTCGCGTCTAACGGCTTCTCATGCATTGAATCGCTCGCCGGAGATTCATCCGTCGCATGTTGGCTCGGGTCTAACGTCTCAGGCACAGGTTCACCGGTAGGATGATCTTGTGTCGTATGAGGTCGGCTCGCGTCCAATTTGCTGAGAAACTTCATCCGAGCATCCTCCGTCAATATCCAACCGGGCCATACGAAAAGGTAGACTGTAATGGCAACGTATAGCGGATACGTATCGAGCGCGTAGAAGTAGACTTCGTGAATGGCGAGGTAGCCCGTAAAGCCTTCAGAAAGCTCGATCGTACGGTAGAATGATCGGATCTACAGATACGATCAGAACGAAATAGCTTCCAGACACGAATGCACCCACCAGGATACCGCCACAGCTGAGTAACAGGAGGAACGACAGCAGCTTCCAGCTTTGGTACCATTTCGCGGTATTCCATGTGTCGGGCATCAGTTTGCGCAGACGCCAGAGGAAGCGCAGGTACATCAACGTGAACAAGAAGAATGAGAGAAGCTGCATCGCTAATCCCGCCACGAAGATCTGATCAAGAGATCAACACTCGAACCATGTCAGGATTTGGGCGGCGAACGTACGTGAGAGCCCCTTGTCAACGTTGCTTGATCACGGGTCACAGACATGCCGCCTCCAATAGCCTGTTCAACTGTCAATAACGATGCTTCCCATCCGCACATATAGGAAACGTACTTGGATGCAGAACGTTGTGACATCGCTCAAAACGAACACGAGTGTCACCCTGCGTGGCGAAATGACGAGCTGAGCCCCTGCATCTAACCATGTCGCAAGATGAGAGAGCAGCACGTAGTCAGCCGCAATGAATGCGCATGGCTGCATTTCCGTCAGAAGCAGTATCAAGCAGCAGTAATATCTCCCACACCGAGAGAACCACGAAGAGGTATTCGATGATGTAAAAGGTTGTGTTGTGCGGTTGCTGGGCCAGGGCAAATCGCATTGCGAGACCCACAGAGAAGGCTACGCATGAATCAGCCTTTCACATCTTCCAGATCGACGATCACCCTTACTGTATGTCCCGATGACCATCGCGAGCATCCACCTGGCCCCATATCTCCAGGCATAAAATGACGTAGAAAGACCGGTTACGAGATACAGCGCGAGAGACACGCCCGTAAGGGCGTTGCTGGGTATGTACCGCAATGGATTGTACGGGTCATTGGCGGGATCGGCAAACGGGTCGGGTATTGGATATGGATAGTCAAGAGCAGAAACAGTCAATGGCAACAAGATTAGGGCGGCTATCCACCGGTTGAGATAGCTTTGGGGCAGCATGCGTTGGAAGATGAGCGACAGATCCAGATACAATTCGCGCGGAACCGCCGCAGATCATCCCGCCGTTTCTTATATCCCTGCGGTCCGCCGCTTGGGCCGGGTCAACTGTTCCCAAAAGGCATCCCAAGCATTTGTGCAGAAGAGCAAGGCGAGCCATCGGCGCCCGGTGGCTCGAGGAAGGGCTCGGCAGACTTCGGAGCTCGGCTCCCGTGCCCTCGGGCGCCGGGCGGGTGAAAAACAACCAAGGCTGCGGGGACGACGCGTCGGCCAAAGTTCCCTCCGCGTGACCGAACCCTTTGATCCCATCTACACATCTCGACCGTCTTCATGGACGAAGACAACCGAACGTGATGCTATTCGCTACCGCAACTAAGCCGACATGGTCAACATCTCAAACACGAAACGTTGCTTCATCTATTGTACACTATCATCCTATATTGTGTGCCAGATCAGCTCGTAAATCGCCTAGGATTGTCACGGTCATCAAGCGTCATTCTCCGCGTAGCCTTGTATCCACAACCACCAGCATGGATTCCACTTCTTCGACATCAAGAGCTTCAAGATCGTCCTCCTGGTCTTCAAGCCCTGGCTCTTCGTGTGGGGACAGAGTTTGGGAAGTAGCCAGTGGATCAACAGGCGGGATGTTCCGAACCCCATCCGCGTCCTTCGCTGTCTGAGCATCCAGCCCATGGCCCTGCGACAGATTGATTTGCTGTTGAAGAGAATTCGTTTCGATCTCGGAACTGGAAGGAAGAACTTGCTCCACGTTTAAGGCGGCATTCCGGGCGACGATGGTTCCACAAATCCCGGCCCGCTTCTTCTTCTTCTTGTCCTCAAGTGATCGCAACAGCTGCCCACGTAACTGGTCCAGTTCTGCCTGATGTTCGGGACGGATACGAATGCTACTCCCCCATTTGGAGGACGCAGGCGGCACGTTGACATTCGCGTGGACTTCCTTCGTCTGCGTTATTATTATTAGAAACGGCTCACAGCTTGGTGAACAACTTACCTTCAGCTTAGCATCCAATAGCGCGGTCGGTTTGACAGGACTCTTCAACTGAGCAGTCTTGTCCGCGCACAGTCCCCCTTTCCCTTCGTCCTCAGGAAGCAAATCATCTTGCTTCTGAGTATCCGCCATTGCATCATTGGAAATCCTCACGATAGCTCTATGCTGCCTCTTCATCGGCCCTCCGTCCGGCGCGTGGACGCCGCGTCCGACCTGGAGCACTGTTGGAGCGTGGATAGGACAGACGGGACGACCTGTCCTCCCTGCACCAGAGCCTAGAATACAGTAGCACAACTTGGAGCTGGTCACGGTGGAGATCGATACCGGAGGTGGAAGAGCAGGTTCCGCATTCTAGAATATCCATGAGTATGTGTCCCCACGGAACCGAGTTGACAGATAAACTTACTGCCTTCACGTGTAGAACCCATCCTCCTCGCTCACGCCGTGCATGTGGACTGTCCTCCGCCACAACCCTGGTGAGAAGTGAGACTTCCTATTATCGTAAGGTTTATCGAGTACTTGCAGCTGATCTTGATGGTCTTTCCTTATGTGAGCTGTAACGATCGCCTGTTGGAGCCTGAGCCATCAGAACGTTCCGTCGTATTCCAGAGTCATACCCTCTTCTCTGCATCTTCCAACGATACTTCCAACAAATAGATCTGACGTGCCAATGTATCAATCCCATAATCGTGTCTGGTGATCTTCAGTATAGCGCCAATATCGTGGTGTTCTTGCAGTATGACCATGACCATCGCCGCAGGAAGGCGGACTCGAACTCGGGGCGTAAAGACCACATGTATTGAACCGGCTACAATGATGGTTGGTGTGGTGTGTTTGTCTTGAACCAAAGCCATGGTGGATGATCTGTTGAGAGGGGAGACAAGAGGTCACCAGCGGTGGCGACAGAGAGATCATCTTTTCTGCGCAGATCCTGTGATGATCAGCACGTGATGATGCTTCCATTGATTGCGGCATAAGAACACGCGGCGCAAGGCCACGTCACCATACAATCTTGCCTCTTAACCACCATGTCACCTCTCCCGAAGCCTCTGGTCCCTCGCCACAACTCCTTCCACTGTTTTACTTTTAATCTCGCTGTTTGCTTTCGGTCTATCCTTCTTCTTCACTTCCTACTGCGCAACTTGTCGTTCGCCATCACTCCATCTTTCTGGGCGACCTGGACAGGGAGGTGTCGGGCATGTCTTCCTACGGGATGACCTGAAAGATCAACTTGATCCTTCTACTCCAAAAGACGCCATTCGGCCAAGCAGACCAGAGGGACTCAAGAGCCAAAAGGCCATGCGTATCGAGGGATCGCAAGTCCGTCAAGAGCCATGAAAGGCCACATATTGCAACAAGAGCCTTTGGCCAACATCCTTGATGGAATGACCACTGCCCTGCCTATTCTTGTCCACGTGCCGAACACCGACTTGTTCTACCCTGCTCGCTGCATCTGCCAGCCACTCGAGGCCCGGTCCGCTGCGAGACACCTCGAGAGAGACGCAGTGCTTACCGTGTGCGACCTCATGGGCTTCATTCTTGCGCGGATATCAGGATGCGGGTTCTCTGCACTGCGTCTTTGGGAGAACGGTCGGTGTTTTGACCCTTCCGTGTGGAGCGGTTTGGGTGACGAATCCTCCATTTTCCTTTCTTTACCCAATCGGCGCACGTCTTCTTATCTTCTGTGCGCCGATCATCAACATGTTCTACCTCATTCGCTGCTTTCCAGCAACTCGAGGCTCGGTCCGCTGCGACACACCTTGAGCGAGACGCAGTGCGTACCGTGTGCGGCTCTAAGGGCTTTTATCCTGGGCGGGCATCAGGATGCGGGTTCTCTGCACTGCGTCTTTGGGAGAACGGTCGGTGTTTGGACCTTTCGGTGTGGAGCGGTTCGGGTGACGAATCCTCCATTTTCCTTTCTTTTCCCCAGTCGGTGCACGGCTTCCTATCTGCTGCGCGCCGATCATCAACTTGTTCTACCTCATCGCTGCCTGCCAGCGACTCAAGGACCGGTCCACTTCCACGCACCTTGAGCGAGACATGCTGTGTCCCTGTGCTTCTCAAGGGTTTCAGTCCTGACCGGGTGTCGGATGGGGGATTCTGCAGCATGTCTTTGGTTGAACGGTTGACTTGTCTTTCCGCCTGGAGCAAATTTTGATCCACTTTGTTTCCCTTTTTCTTCTTCAATTCTTTCGCCTCTCCTCTATCAAGACACTTAGGCAACAACATGCGCCATGGTATCTTCGACAATCCGGCTTATCTTCATCATTTGGCAACCATCAAACAATTATCGACAGGCACGTTCCGTCGCTCTTTCCCTCGGACTAACGCACCATGCAGATCACCTACATTTCCGAACACGGTTGGAGCGACACGGGTTGAAGAAGATGACGGGCGGCTAGGGAGGACCCGAGAGCGCCTCTCCACCCAGCATGATATCTCAGGACAGTCATGTCCTGAGATACCTGTCCGGCAACGTTGGAAGCATCCGGATAGGATGCCGTCTGGCTTGCGGGGCAGGTCGCGATGACCGATTGGGGTAGCGATCATGCTGGGTGGGGCATGTGTACGCCGGTCATCGGTGAGTTTGATTATCTGCTCGGGTATTGTTTATGGTTGCTGATGCTTGGTGCAGTACGTTGTTTTGGATCACTTGGATAGCAGATAGGGAGGAAGTAGCTCCTCCGGTGCTAGGTGTGGCTTGGATGGACCAAGGGATTATAGATGTATCGCATGACGCGATGGCATAGCATAGCGTTATCGGATAGCATAGCACGTCGTTGTAGCCGACCGGACTTGTGCAGCAAATCGAATTAAATAAGAGAACCGCCATCTCGTCCAGTACAATATTTGAGGCGTGATCTATAGTTCCTTCTTCTCCGATGAGATCTCTTCCTTCCGGATCTGCTCCTCGATCCACTCGAAGGCCTTATCTATGACCTTCTCCACGGGCTTGTCGTAGAAGATCGGGAGCAGCGCTGTTATCGGATCAGCATGAATTGTTCAGGAACGAGGATAATAAGAAAGGGCGAAGGCAGGATGTGCAAGATGTGGACGTGCAGAAATAGAAAGGATGATGCGAGAACGTGGCCTGAATCACTCACGGACGACAGCCAATCCAGTCATAGTCGGTCCCCAAGCTACGCGCGATATCAGCAAACATCTTCAACAAGTAATGATAAGGCGTACCTTTTACTCTTACATTCTTGACGTCTTTGAACGCAGAGGTGCACATCCTATTTCACGCGTCAGCCAAGGCTTTGAACGCAACGTAACAAGACGTACCGGACAACAGTATGGATCGTGAGGGCCGGCAATGCCCTAAATGCCGCATATCATCAGCATCGGCACCTGCCACTCGAAACAGAAGCAAAGAACGCACATGGACGCAATAGCCTGGAAGCTCCCGCGCTTCACTGCCATTAGCGACAAGCGTGTGGGCTCGGAGAAGGATGCGGATTCGAGCGGGCTGGGGCCTTTGCGGTAGGCTTTGTACACTTCGTAGCCGACATCCCTGGACGGTGTTAGTCGGGCGAGAGGGTAGGAGGTAGGGGGAAAAGAACGCACCCGAGCACGTAGGCCCACGAGACTCCGTATGCGGCGCTCACGAAGGTCGGGTTCACGACGGGCCTGAACGCCTCACCGACGTCGCTTGTCTGTCTCTGCTCAGGACGTGCAATACAATGATGAAGCCCGGAGGACGCACGTAGGCGAGATAACGCGAGCCCGCCCTGATGGCAGTGTTGATCCTGGAGAAGTACGCCAGGTAACGGGCCTGCACGTATCGTGAGCTGAGATCAGCGTGCGGGGCGGGAAGGGCGCACGTTGCTGTCGACCGTATCGAAGTCCTTGTCCGCGGCCGTGTCCACTTCCCGCTTCGCCTCGCCCGCAACGCTCTCGACGGTCTGGGTGGCAGACATCGCGCTGTCCTCTTGTCCCTTGGATTGCGGAGTATGGGCAGAAGAGGGCGGCAGGTGCCTTTATGTTGATATGGGCGCCAAGGGGGCGTGGGAACGGGAACGGAGACGGCGAGGGGACGACGTCAGGCAGCGGCTTTCAGGGAGGAGGTAGGCGCGCCGCGCCGTCCCTTGTCGTATGCTCCCGGCAGACACGCTCTCTCCAAGTAAGCGGCCGCCTATGGCTGTCAGTTGCGGCTGCAAGCGCTGGTCGTGTTGCGCTAATGCTCAGCAGGATGCACGCTCGTACTCGTGCTGGTTTGGTTGCAGTGCGAGGATGATGTGGAGAGTTGCTACATCAATCAAGTTCTAATCGGGACACCAGAAACAACGATATCGCCGACGGTTCCACCAGCTTACATGCAGCGCTTTACATGCTCAATCCAGCAGCCTTCGTCACGCCGAGCCAATCAGGAACGCACCGCCTGCCAGAAGGTAGGCGGGGCGGGGAGGTACAACAGGACGATCTGCGCATATCTCAGCAGACTGATGTCGCGTTATTGCCGATAACTCCCACTGGGTAACTCCGCCTTATCATAATTCCGACAGGCCATAGCTCCGATGCACGGTAGCTCCGACAGGGCCCTGCGCATAGCTCCGACTGGGCATAACTCCGACTGAGGCCAAGTCGCATAACTCCGCTATTCCGACTGGCCCAACTCCGACATCGCATAACTCCGACTCGACATAATTCCGATTCGACATAACTCCGACAGCGCATAACTCCGACGGCGCAATCTAACACCCTCGGCTATAACGACCGATAGTTCGGCTTTAGGATGGCCGCATATTGGCCAACGCGACTATAGCCCTGCGCCCTCAGAAGCAGTACAGAATGGACATCGCCCGGGTTAACGGCAACACCCCTGTGCGCCTCGGCCCGTTCCCCGACGAGAGGGGCGATTCCTGTCCTTCGGTTTAGACGCCCGCACAGGTCCATCGAGAAAAAGGCGGACCGGCGCCCTCCTTTCCGTATCAACGGCTCATTCCGCTGCTACTCTAATTGCCCATCGTGGGGTGCGCGCAGTTTGGACGACGAGAGGTGGCGGAAGTCATGGATCTTGGTCATGGCGACCGCTGCGCATCGTGCCTGGCAGGGTCCATCAAGGCGCAGGTTGATGTGCCGTGTGGCTGTGCCGGCAAAGCACATACGTCAACGCGTACGAATTCATTGCCGAACAACCGTGGGTCGTTGTGGGAGCTCGAGGGGTTTGCAAGCCCACCCCCATCGCCAGCGTGGGTCCCCGTCCTCCTTCCACGATCCGACTCCCGGAGCAACGCACAGCTTGCTCTCGACATCGACCGTCCTCCTCCTCCTTCCATCTCTGCAAATTACTTAAGCCTGCCAACACTTCCCCGGCATAACAAACCTTCACGTTGGCGTCCCTTCTCGCCCGCTCGCTCTCCTACCTCCGCTCAGCGGCTGCCTCCCCAACCACAAAACGAAACATAGCGATGGCCTCAGCCGCAGCCACGCTCGAGATCGTCGACCTCCCCCCGCTGCCACCGGCGAGGGAGGTGCCACAGACATGGTCAGACTCCATCCACTCCTGGTGGGCAACCACCGTTCAGTTCGAGAAGGAGAGCGCAGCCAGCGAGGAGCACATCCTCCGGTGCACACTGTCCCTCTCTCAATTAGTACCAAGCTGACCTGTTCATAGACGACTGCCCTCCTTCCTTCCCTCCGGTGTCGCCACCCCCAGTCCAACGCCGCGCATCATCTCCCGCATAACGCAAGTCGCGCTCCCCTCCCCACACCACGCATACATCAACACCCTCTCCATGCTCCCCTCCACCCCCTCCCCGTCCGAGCCAGTGCCAACAGTGCTGCTGCACGGGTATGCCGCTGGCCTAGGTTTCTACTTCAAGAACCTGCCGTACCTCGCAGACGAGTGGGTCGGCAAACGCGGCGGGCGGATATACGCGCTCGACTGGCTCGGCATGGGCCGCTCTGCACGCGTTCCGTTCAGGATCAGGAGCAAGGGCGTGGTGGATAAGGTGCTGGAGGCAGAGTCGTTCTTTGTGGATTCGCTGGAGGCGTGGAGGAAGGCACAGGGGATCGAGAAGATGGCGCTTGTGGGGCACTCATTAGGCGGGTACTTGTCGGTCGCATATGCGCTGCGGTATCCGGAACGCGTGTCGAAGCTTATTGTGAGTTCGCCTTAGCCATGCTGCGGACTGTATCTGATTGGTCCTACAGCTCCTTTCTCCCGCTGGCGTACCAACCTCCGAACACGCACACGACGTCCCCTCCGCCGAGCTCGCCAACCCCACGCCCCCGAACGGCAAGCCGAATGGCAAAGCCAAGCTCGTCGCTTCCACGAACGGCGCTCCCACCGACACCGCCCAAGTCGAGGAAGCGCGCAAGCCGTCCAAGGAGGAGCAAACCCGGCAGCGGCGGTCGATGATGCGCGTCGTCGGTGCGTACCTATGGGAGCAAGGCGTCTCGCCCTTCTCCATCGTCCGCTGGTCGGGCATCTACGGCCCTCTCCTCGTCTCCAAGTACTCCTCGCGGCGCTTCTCGCACCTCTCGGCGGAGGACGTCCGCGACATGCACAACTACATATACCACATCTCGCGCGCCAAGGGCTCAGGCGAGTTCTGCATCTCGCACATCCTCGCGCCCGGCGCGTACGCCTACTACCCGATTGTCAACCGCATACAGAGCGTCAAGGTGCCCGTCGCGTTCGTGTACGGGGATCATGACTGGATGGACCCTGCCGGCGGGCTCGCGTCGATCGAGAAGCTCAAGAAGGCGGGGAATAGGGAAGGGAGGATATACATCGTTCCCGGTGCAGGACATCACGTGTACCTCGACAACGACGATGTGGTCAACCGGCTTATCGTGGATGAGCTTGCGGGGAAGCCGTATGTCGGGAGCGCACGGTACGCTTGAGCGCATATAGAGGAGTGGGCGGACGGCGCGTGTTCTTATCCATCTAGCATTTGTTCATACCAGCATTACATCGCATTATCATAGACTATAGATTATACAACTATCCTTGGCGTGTGGCGTAAAGGAAATATGAAGCGTGTTGAGAATAGAACAGAAAACGAGGGATCATTCTGGCGGAGGATGAAATCGAGTGACATGCAGCAGCGTCGAAGCTCAGCTCACCTAGTACGCGTTTGCATGCGTCCTGCTGAGCATCAACCTCGACCTCAAGGTGTAGAGCTTCGGTCGGTGAGAGACTCCAGAGAATTGGAGTCCCATCGGAGTCAGTGGAGGCTGCGGTGGAAGCAAGCTGCACTCACCGCTTAATCTCGCCTGCAGGACGCTCAGATAGCGCAAAGCACTCGAGAATCATCAAAAGCATGGTCTGCTGGTCCGGTTCGCCGCTCCAGTGTTGCAATACATTCGGACAAACAGATGGGAAAGAAAGCTGAAAAGGGAGGGATGGGGGACCGTACAGCAGACAACAACCATGCAGAACTCCGCTGCCACAGGGGGCAGCGGATGCAGGATGTCTGTCCTCGAGTTGAGCCGAGAAGACCCTTCACTCGAGTTCCTTAGCTCCGGAGAGCCAGGGAAATACCGCTGGACCAGTCCCCCACGTCCTTAATGATGCGGATGAGCCTGCGCAGACTCGTAGACGGGCACAGCCAGAACGGCTCTCGAAGACTCCTTGACCCCGACGGGCTCTGGACGTCTCGTGCGGCCCGGAGGCTCACCGTAGACGTGAGAGGGGCTCGGCTTGCCGAGTGTGTCCTCAAGGAGAGTTCGCCGCATCTTGGAGAGCCTGCGCGACAGTCCAAACCGCATCTTCCAGACGCTGTTCGGTGAGAGAAGAAGAAGACAAGAAGAGCGCGAAGATCATAGCAACTGCTTGATAAATGGAGGAGATAATAGCCGGCCGTTCATCCAGTAACCTGATATGGGAATCCCCCACCCCGCCACCACTGGGAATTAAGCACACAATCGCGGTAGGGGACATATCAGGTTGCCTTGCTCGAGGTGTATCGGCGATGCTCTACCCTCGAGGTGCTGCCAAGCAGCGACATGTGGATGAACCAGCCGGACCGTCCAAACGTTATTTGGGGAGAGAGAAAGAAGACAAGAAGAGCGCGAAGATCATAGCAACTGCTTGATAAATGGAGGAGATAATAACCGGCCGTTCATCCAGTAACCTGATATGGAAATCCCCCACCCCGCCACCTTTGGGACTTAAGCAGGCAATGACGGTAAGGGACATATCAGGTTGCCTTGCTCGAGGTGTATCGACGATGCTCTACCCTCGAGGTGCTGCCAAGCAGCGACATGTGGATGAACCGGCCGGTCAAAACGGAGACGGAGAAAGAAGGGGAGCATGAGAATAAGGCTCTTGACGTAATTTGGTGGGAGAGAAAGAAGACAAGCAGAGCAGGAAGATAATAGCAACTGCTTGATAAAACGAGGAGATAATAGCCAGCCGTTCATCCAGTAACCTGATATGGGAATCCCCCACCCCGCCACCTTTGGGACTTAAGCAGGCAATGACGGTAGGGGACACATCAGGTTGCCTTGCTCGAGGTGTATCGGGGAAGCTCTATCCTCAAGATGCTGCCAGGCAGCGACATGTGGATGAACGAGCCGGACCATCGGAGCGAAAAGAAAGAAACTTGAAGGAAAGGAATGCAAAAGGAGGAGTAAGCAATACGATAGCGCGCGCGCGCGCGAGCCGGCGGGAGGAGGACGACGGGAGGACGGCGGGAGGACGACGGCGAGAACGCGACTTCAAGAATAAGCACGGTAGACCAGGACGAGAAGTAGGGGCCGAAACCATAGCGTCAGGCAGCACGAGCCGGAGCGAAGGGTAAGGAGGAGTGAGCGACGTGGTCGTCCAAGACCAAGGTATGACTGATGACGGGGTCCTGCGCCTCGTGTATCTAACGCCGCAGACCAAAGAAGCATCGTCACGTGCTGATCGAGCCATCAAGCTCGTGTCCTAGCTCAGGTCTTTGCTTGTACCGTGACTCCTACCCCTTTCGACTCACTGTGCTCTTGTTCGAGACCAAACGGTAGTCATGACCAAAGTTGCCCAGTCTCCAGAGCGTCCGACGCAGAAGGGCGTTGTCCAAGTCTTACTACGAAGTGATGCCCAGATACGGTGGCCGCGTCTATTGGCTTACGACTCCCTGCAACAATACCTTGGACCACTACCGGCCCTCGTTGAGCGCGATTCTCAGCTTGACCTCTTTGGACATCATGTGTATCTGCTCGATACTTTCCCTCCGACTGAGGAGATCAAGGTGCGTATGCTTACGGAATATGCTAGAACATTCTGATGACGAATGGTTTTAGATGCGGCTCGAAGCCCATGTACGAAAGGGCGCTATTGCGTTTCTGTAAGTAAGCTCATAGTTGAAGATAGGACACAGACTTAGCGACTGTCGTCACTTCAACTCCTATAGTACTCTTGCGGAGCATTCGCCCCTCACGAAATGGGAGGATGGTGAATGGCGTCTAATCAAGGTGCGTCCTCGTTCTAGTGATGGTTAATCACGGTACTCATACAGTATCTATGAATGTGCCATAACTAGGATGCACCTACTGCTTCTCCCGATACCCTCTGGAGCGCCAACAATGAACGATCCGCATCTGGCTATTCTGTTGGGGAGACAACCCCGGTCACCACCGATGCCCGTATGCCGGCGATTGTAACACCGACCGGCACGGGCAAAGCTACGTGGGGAACGCGCGAGCGCCTCCTTCCCACCAGTACGTCTACCTGTACCATCGGCGATCCCGAAACCGTTACCGCTCCAAGGGCGATTATGGTGACAGCAGTCTCGGACGAGCCGATCACGTCGATGGAGCCGCTCGTAGAGGAGAAGCCTACTTCGTCAACCAAATGGACTCGTGAAGAATTGATGATTCAGATTGATCGACTGATCGAGGAGTGTGACTGCCAAGCGGAGGAGTGCCTGGTTCTTTTGCTGGATGTAAGTGATCGTACGTGCTGCCGACATTCGTTGTTGATGGAGTTGTGGAAGGCCGCTCCAACAACCCAGCAACTCGAGGCAGCCACGCGATCCTCAATTTCCGCAAACAGCAACCCGGTTATTGATACGCAGCAGCCAGCACTGGCATATTCTTCTACTGATGCAGGGAGCATCGCGACTACCGGCCCCGCCATGCATGTTGCCGTGCCCGCTCCGCCCTTCGATGACAAGCAGATCGCTATGACGGTGATCTCCAACGCAAGCAACATGTTGCAGGCTGCCGGACTGGGACGCGAGAATGCCTACCTTCTCATCCAGATCGCTTTGCAATGCAATCGAAAGGCCTTGGAAAAGGGAGTTTCCCTTTGGAAGGAACTGGAGAAGGGCAGCCATGGTATGGAGGTTCGGAGGTTGGACGCGTCGGAGATCGAGGGATTATTGTCAGCCGAGCTCGATCCGATGGAGCTCGATCCTCCGACTTCAACAAACAGCACGCCGGTAACCCCGGAGATGCAAGCGAGAGAGGACATTCTCCGTGAGAAGTGCAAACAACTCCTCTTGACAAGGCAGACGAAGGAAACCGCCAGGCGCGAGATTCTGCAGACGTGCTACGAGCGCGCTGCCACGATTGAAGCCACCTTTGATAATGACATCCCAGCGGAGGAAGCTCAGTTCCTGATCAACCGGATGGAGAAGCAACACCTCGCTCCCCAGCTGATGGACGACTTCATCATGGAGGTCGTGCATGCCGATGAACTTGCAGCGGCGAAGGGGCTGTCGCTAGCCAAAGTGCTGTACGAAGGCCATTGCGGGGAATCAGTGACAGCCGAGCATGACGAGATCGAAATCGACAGCTTGCTGTACTTGGAGAAGGAACAAGCGGGTGACATCGATGAGGTGGACCTGATGCGTGCAGTGATATGAGAGTGACCTTGCTTATCTGACTCGTGACCAGATGGTCACCTGGGATGCTGGGGCGGCATCTAGCAACCAGAATGTTGTACGATAGATGTAGTGATATCGATAGTACCAGATCTCAATGCCAGCGAAGATTGTTTCAAGCGAAGATATCAGTTCAGAGTATTGTTCATGATAATGGCCGACAACGCCGGCGAGCCTCCCGCACGCGGAAGAATTCTGGCGCGGCGCGTCCACCATACAATCCCTTGGTTCTGCCTTTCATCCGCCTATCACCGCTACACGTACGTTGTATGCCGCCTCTCTCGCTCAGAACTGAAACGTCAAAACGATCCCGACGATCTTTCACTCCAACCGGAAAGAGAGGCCCTGCTGGAGGCGTTCAACCTGATTGATTCCTGGTGGGCGACGCCGTTACGTTCTGGAAGGAGAGTACAGTGTGCGAGGGACACGTGCTTGGTGAGTAGGCGTCCCCTCTGAGAATGTGCGTTCACTCATCTTCATCAGGTGGCTACGCCGGCTACTCCTGCTACGCATCCCACCCGACACCCACGCTCAACAGCATCCCGTGTCCTGCATAGCGACCTCCCCTCTCCTAGCCCATCCACGCCTACCGCTCTGCATGCGCACCGCCAGCGCTCCGCGTTCGAGCCAATCGCCAATGCCAGCTTCACGGGCAGTGCACGATCAAACGGGAATTCTATGTCAAGCTTCCGCCATACCTGCTGTGCCTGTCTGGCGAACGGACGGTCACCCGAGAACGAACGATGGACGCGGACGACTGGCTTCGGCATGAGGCGCTCTCTACGCGCGTGCCGTTCAACTTCATGAGCATGCATATTGTCATCGCCAAGATGCTCCAAGCTGTACCATCATTCGTCGACTCGGAAGATGCGAGGGAAGACAGAAGCATTCGAGCAGACGGGGCTGGGTGGGACGCGCAAACAGGCTACCGACCGGTGCCAAATACGATATTATGATGAGCTGAGCGCATGCCGAGACTGCCGCTGCTCGCACCTCTCTTGGGACATCTCAATACGCACATCTACATGCACCAGGTCTCGTGCGCTGAGAGCAGAGGCGCATTCTGCATCTCGTTCATCCTCACGTCATACCCAGCCTGCGCATCAACAAGGTCAATGTGTCCATCGGTTGTGTACTCGATCGAGACTGGATGTATCCATGGGCGCGTTCACGGCAATCGACAGGCTCACGAAGGCTGGAATAGGTTTGCGAGGATATACGTCCCGGGCGCGAGGTGCCATGTGTACCTCGATTATGACAACGTTCTGTCTTTCACCAGCTCTTCTACCTTTATCAATGCTACAGACCACCACCGTCATCTCAAATCAGTATATTCCACGGTCTCATATCTCACTCGCGTCGCTGTGCTCGCCATATTGTTGCAGTGGAGATCCGTCGTGTGCGCCTAGCCGTGTTGTCGTTCTCCAATCCTAAGGGAGCGTGCATACCCAGCTGCCATCACGTTCGTACGGCTACCATGGAATGCACCTCACCGAGGGAAAAGAAGTGCCGGTTGATGACCCCTCTCACTGGCCCGAGGAATCTTCTTCCTCCAGCGGGGAGGACGTGGACGACAACGAAAGCGAATCGAGCGATCAGAGCGATCAGAGCGACCTCGCACAGCTCCTGTCCGAAGTCTCCAACTCCTCCGAAGACAAGAGCAAGCCCGCCCCAGCCTCTACCAGCGCAGCAGCAGCGAAGAGGAAGGGCAAGCGCGGCGCCACGCTGCACAAGAGCAGGTCCGCTACCCAGCGGGGGAACCTGGCCGTCCTCCTCTGCGCGCTGTGGGTGCTGCGCGTCCCAGCGACGTACGGGGATTTAATCCAGTACGTTCTTACCGTTGGAAGTATGTGAAGTGCTGATGGAACGCAGGCTGGTGGAGACGTACGACCTTCCCTACCTGGCGCCGCTGCACCATCTCCCGCCAGACCTGACGCTGCACCTCTCCATGTCGGCTATCAAAGGCCTCTCTCCGCGTGTACGTCCTCTCCCTCCTCTACCACTCCTCACCCGGCTGTGTTCCAGTGCTAACGCGTTCTAGTTCCCCCCTACGGCGATGAGGCTGCACGCGCTCGCCAGCCAGCTCGCGCGCGGGATGGCGGGGTTCGGTATCCTGATCCAGAAGCTGAACGCGGCTCCCGTGCTGTGGAGGGTGGTCCGGACGCTGAACGGCCCTCGTGGGTCTGCATCTGCACTCCCCATCTCATTCTAACGACCCGCGCAGCCCTCCTCTACGTGCTGAGCAAGAAGCTCCTCGCCTCCCTCAGTGTCCCCCTCACCCTGCACCCCTCCCTCGCAACGTTGCACGCGCACCTCAACCCCTCCCTGCAAAGCAAGAAGAAGCACGAGAACATCCCCGCCGAGCTTGCGCTCGCTGCAGGGGTGGTGCTTTGCCTCAAGCTGATGTACGGCTTGGACGGGACGGGGAGGGCGCCGAGGGAGGAACGCGACCCGCTGGCGGGGATGCCGAGGGTGGACGAGTGGCTCGAGTCCCTTCGCCGGCAGAGGGAAAAGAAGGATATATACGCTGGGCCGTCCAAGCTGTACGTCATTCCCTGTGTTGACTGGGATGTGCTAATGCCACCGCACAGAAGTGTTCTCGGTCTGACAGACGCGGAGATGGACGCCTACCTCGATTTTGCCCAGCGCGCGCTCGTAGATCCCCGGGAAGGGCTCGACCGCCCCGATCGAGAGCTCGAAGACGAGTTCTTCCCCCTCCCTTCGCTACCCGCAGCACAGCCCCTACACCAGCAGCTACCTACTCGCCCTACTCAGAGTTCACCGCCACGGCCCTGTCCAAAGATCCCGGCGCGCTTCTGCCCGGGAATCAGCACCTGATCTACTCCCACCTGGACAAGACGGGTACCACCCCAGAGGAGTACGAGCTCGTCCTGCAAGTTGCGGCTGACTGGGCGCGCGTGGACTTGGAGGACGTGCTCATGGTCGTGGAGACGTGCGAGCGCCGGGACGGAGGAGCGGAGAGCGGCGAAGCGCCGGTTGTCCAGGCCGGAGGGGAACGAGGACCGGGGACTGAGGCAGCAGCACCGTAGCCGGTCTGTCATCTCCGACGGCTCGGTCTGAAAGCTCACGAAGGCGGGAACCACGACGCGAGGTTGTCGGCTGTCGACAATGCGCGATGATGACGGGATGGACGGGCGGCGCAGACATTGTGTCTACCCCCGCAGTGACGATGCAATCGCCTGGGTTGTTGTGGATGAGCTCGTGCGGTAGGATCGAGTGCATGTCGAGGAGTAGACGGAAGGCGTGTATTGGGGTTCATGTCTAGTTGTTGTTCATACCAATATTATATCGCATTCCAATAAACTATACATTGTACGAAAAGTGGAAATTGAGGAAAGGGGGGCCGTACATTCAGCAACAAGCTGCAGAGATCCGCCATCTAGCGGACAGCGGATGCAGGATGTCTCCTCAAGTTGGGCGATGAGACCCTTCACTCGAGTCCCTGGCTACGGAGAGCGCAGGGAACATGAATGCACCAACCCCCGGCATCCCACTGAAGAAATCCAGCCTGTGAACATGCACGACAGCTCAGATATCACAGTGGGACGTGAAAGGGAGGGAAAGGGAGGAGAGGAGAGAAGGGTGGGCAGAAGGAGCAAAGAGTCCCTCCACGGGAGGAAGGAGGATGGTCAACCGTTCGCCAAAGAACCTCATGTGGTTGTCCGTCACCGCCGCCATGGAGATGGTATCAAGTGGCATAGGCAAGGGACACATAAGGTCTTAAGCCGATCGCGGAGGCCGCAGCCTCGAGCAGCTGCTATGCAGCCAGCCTGACGAACCGGTTGACCATCGTCCGACCGAAGCACCAAGAGCCATAATAAAAACAAGAGGCTCCTTGAGACCACACCCAAGCCGTTCATCAAAGAGCATGACATGGAAGTCCGCCACTGCTGCCACGAGGTGCCAACACGGGCTTAAGCAGGGGACATGTCAGGTCTCGTTGGCTCGAGGAGGACATTGTTGTCCTAGCCTCGAGGTCCTGCTATGCAGGGACCAATGACGAACCGGCAGGGGATGGGAGACGAAGGAGGAACGAGAAAGCCAACAAGCAAAGGGAGCGAGACGGAGGCCGATCCAAGGCGGGCGATCCAGGAGCAACGGCCAGGACGGATGGGTGACGGAGGATGGA
>KV417292.1:0-14140 GCA_001630345.1 Calocera viscosa TUFC12733 | reverse complement strand
GACGGCCGAGGGGCGAGATCGAAGGGGTGAGACAAGGCGAGACTGCGATAGGGCGACGACGGGAGGAAGAGGATGGGCTGACAGTCATGGTGGCAGAGAGCGAAGTTACAGAGCGGGAGGTGGGACGGCTTGCGACCGAAGGCGAGGTGGTGGTTCAAGAGCAAGAGATGTCTGCTGACGCGGGCCCCACACCTCGTTTTATTGAGGCCGCAGTGAGACAAGCAACCGATCTGTGAGTTAAGCTCGGGGGCTCTCACTCGGCGAGTCTGCCCCTCCATGCCCCCTGTCCTCTCTCATCCACCATCTGCATCTTGACGTCGACCATGGCAAAAAGGAAGAGATCTCCAGCCCCTACTCAGCCAGAGATGGCTCCAGTTCAAGTTGTTCTTCACACGAAGGGTCCAGTAACCAACTCGGATTTCAGCCAGTATTTGTCTCTGCCTTCCTACAACGGTGTCCTGTCGTCGGCACCAGTCCAGCGTGGGGTCCAACGTCTGGAGGGAGGGCATTTTGCATACCTCCTGGATGTTGTCCCACAGAATGAAGAGATCAAGGTGTGTTGCGGGTATATGCTGGGGCCTTCTTGTGCTGATGGTTTCAGAACTGGCTTGAAGCGCGTTTGGGAAGCGGGTACAATGCGGATATGTGAGAAACTTACGGAGTCAAACACAAGTGTTCCGCTTACCGCTTGTTCTGTCATTTCGTACAGGACTCTTGCGGAGGACTCGCCTTTCACGAAACTAGAGGATGGCAAATGGCATCTGATCAGGGTGCGTACTCGTCTTGATGAGGTGTCCGGCACTTGGTTCACGGGAACGATATATCATCAGGATAACGAAGATGGGGAGGGGCGCGACAACGACCAGAGCCGGCACAGCATCATATCTATGGCTGGTTCTCTGACTGCTGAGGCCAACGGGCCGCAAGCCAACCAAGTTCCTTCTCCTATCGTTGTGATACAACCACCCACTCCGGGCGATGTTCCCTCCGAAGGCGGCAAGCTGATGTCGGTAAACAACCCGGCCCTGCATGGACTCGATGCACCCAATGTGTTCACCAAAGCTGAAGAACCAAAGCAGAGGGACGATGGTAGTGGTGGAGAATGCCCTGGGGAACTTGCTGGACTAAAATCCGGACGGGAGAAGCATACCGCCCCAGTGACAACGGCCAAAGCGATCACGGACGAGTTGACCAGATCGACGCCTTCCACGATTGGCACTGAAGCGCGATCTTCCGGCGACTTGCCCAAGGAGAAGTTCTACCCGGGACATGATAACCTCTTCCTGGAGCTCGATGAGGCGGAGATTTGCGACATTGAGGAGGTCGAGGAGATGATTGGTGTGGAGGCCGAGGCCGTCGATCCTGAGTGCCTGATCGCCTTCGATGCTTGAATTGAGTCATGAAATGCGCATTGCTGTATGACAGATGTAGTGACAAACAACAGTACCAGACCTCAAATGCCATGCTTACATTGCTTCGATTGATTCAACACACACTGCAGTATTGTCAATTGTCATTTCTGATACTGATCCTCACGGCGACAAGCCTCGCACACGCGGAGGGAACCTTCGCTCGACGTGTCCCCCAATCGATCCCTTAGTTCTGCCTTTCACCCGCCGATCACCGCTGCGCGCGTGTTGTATGCCGCCTCTCTCGCTCAGAACTGAAACGTCAAAACGATCCCGACGATTTCTCACTCCAGCCGGAAAGGGCGGCCCTGCTCGAGGCGTCCAGCCTGATCGATTCCTGGTGGGCAACGGCGTCACGTTCTGGAAGGAGAGCGCAGTGTGCGAGGGACATGTGCTATGGTGAGTAGGCATCCCCTCTGACGATGTGCGTTAACTCATCTTCAGGAGGTGGCTACCCGGCTACTCCTGCTACGTATCCCACCCGACACCCACGCTCAACATCATCCCGTGTCCTGCATAGCAACCTCCCCTCTCCCAGCTCATCCACCCCTACCGCTCTGCATGCGCACCGCCAGCGCTCCGCGTTCGAGCCAATCGCCAATGCGAGCTTCACGGGCAGTGCACGATCAAACGGGAATTTTATGTCAAGCGTCCACCATACCTGCTGTGCCTGGCTGGCGAACGGACGGTCACCCGAGAACGAACGATGGACGCGTTCGACTGGGCTCGGCATGAGGCGCTCTCTACGCGCGTGCCGTTCAACTTCATGAGCATGCATATTGTCATCTCCAAGATGCTCCAAGCTGTACCATCGTTCGTCGACTCGGAAGATGCGAGGGAAGACAAGCATTCGAGCAGACGGGGCTGGGTGGGACGCGCAAATAGGCTATCGACCGGTGCCAAATGCGATATTATGATGGGTTGAGCGCGTGCTGAGACTGCCGCTGCTCGCACCTCCGCATTCTGCATCTGGTTCATCCTCACGTCATACCCAGCCTGCTCATCGACAAGGTCAATGTGTCCATCGGTGTTGTACGGGATCTGGACTGGATGTATCCCATCGGCGTCTTCACGGCAATGGACAGACTCAAGAAGGCCGGAATAGGGGCGCGAGGATATACGTCGTCCCGGGGGCGAGGTACCATGTGCACCTCGATTATGACGACATGGTCAACCGGATTATCATTCATGAGCTTGCGGGGAAGCCGTATACCGGGAGCGCGCGGTACGCTTGAGCACGTGTCGAGGAGTAGGCGGACGGCGCGTATTCTTATTCATCTAGCATTTGTTCATAGCATCATTACATCGCAGTATCATAGACTGTAGATTATAGATTATACAACTATTCCTGGCGTGCGGTGTAACGGGAACATGAAGCGTGTTGATGATAAAACTGAAAAGGCGGGATCGCCCCGGCGGATGATGAGATCCAGTCGCATACAGCAGCCTCTCAGCTCAGCTCACTTTAAAATACGCGTCTCCATGCGACGTGCTCAGCATCAACCTCGGCTTCGAGGTATGGAGCTGCGGTTGTTGAGAGACTCCAGAGAATTGGAGTTCTGTGGGAGTCAGTGGAGGCTGCCGTGGAAGCAAGCTGCACGCACCTGTTCATCTCGCCCGCAAGACGCTCAAATCGTGCAAATCACTCGAGAGCCGTCCAAAGCATGGTCTGCTGGCTCACTCCGCTCCTCCAATGGTGCAATACATCCGAGCACAAACAGAAGGAAAGAAAGACGAAAAGGGAGGGATGGGGGACCGTACAGCAGACAACAACCATGCCGGACTCCGCTGCCCACAGCGGACAGCGGACGCAAGATGTTTGTCCTCGAGTTGAGCCGAGAAAACTCTTCACTCGAGTTCACTGGCTCCGGAGAACCAGTGAAATACCGCTGGACCAGTCCCCCACGTCTTTAACGATGCGGATGAGCCTGCGCAGACTCGTAGACGGGCAGAGCCAGAACGGCTCTTGAAGACTCCTTGACCCCGACGGCTCTGGACGTCTCGTGCGGCCCCGGAGGCTCGCCGTAGACGTGAGAGGGGCTCGGCTTGCCGAGGTTGACCTCGAGGAGAATTCGCCACGCCTTGGAGAGCCTGCGCGACAGTTCAAACCGCGTCTTCCAGACGTCATTGGTGAGAGAAAATAAAGTAAGGGCAGCAGGAAGAAATGATAAACGCTACCCTTAACAGAAAGGAAAGAGAACATAGCCAAGCCGTTCATCCAAAAACCTGGTATGGGAATCCCCCACCCCTCTGCCACAAGGAGTATAACGTACCACGGCGAGCACGGGACATACCAGGCGCTTACTCGAGGTGTCTCGCAGAGGCACTACCCTCGAGGTGCTGCTAGGCAGCGAGCATGGATGAACCAGCATGGCCATCCGCACCCGGACGTGATGGCTGGCCAGCGGTCGATGTCGGGGACGTCCCATTCTCGGCATATTTCGATGACGTGGCCTTCGAGGCTCTTTACTTTCGTGCCGTCTGGTGGCCAAAGGCTCTTTCTGAGAGAGACTAAGGAGATCGTCATAAGATACTCCTTCAGTCGAACGTCCCTGCCGAAAGACATGTCCTGCACCTCACGGACCGAAGTGGATGCCGAGAGGAATGGGGATGGGAAAGTCGAAGAAGAAAGAAAAACAGAAGCAAGGACGAAACCAATAGTAGGCCATTCGGTTGGACTGCCCAGTGCGAGGCAGTTTAAAGGCGACGATGAGTGGACCAAGACAACACGAGAGCGACCAGACGAGGATGGCGGGAATGGTAGCAGAGGAGCGGGAAAATCGCAAGGTGAGCAACCAGAGGCGAGGTGATGGTTCAAGACCAAGGGTTGTCTGCTGACGCGGCCCGCGCCTCATGTCTTTAAGTCCGCAGACCAAAGAAGCCTCGCCATGTGCTGATCGAGCCATCAAGCTCATGTACTAGCTCGTTTCCCTGGTCTTGCTCTGACTCCTACCCCTTCCACTCACTGCAGCGTCGTTCACGACCGGACATCCATCATGGCCACATACGATCGCGATCCACAAGAGACTAGGACGAAAAGGGCTGTCGTTCAGATCTTACTCCACACTGATGCACCCGCACCGAGTGTGGAGATGGAAGCCCGCAAGGCCCTGCGCGATTACGACGACCTGAAACAGATAACATCCATCCTTCCGCAGGACGTTGTTCATTTCGACCTCTTCGGGTCGTGTTCATACCTGCTCTATGTCTTCCTGGAAACCCAGAAAGCTAAGGTAAGGAAACCGAATACGCTTGAACATTCTGATGACAATTGCCTCAGGAAGAGCTGGAAGCGCGCATACAAAGCAGTGATGGCAAACGTTTGTGAGCAATTCCGTATTTGCACACAAGTCATGAACTTACAGTTTGCTGGTTCGACCCTCATAGCACACTAGTACAGGAGTTTCCTTCCATGACACTGCCAGGGGAGAACAGTGAATGGACTATGATCACTGTGAGCACTCGTTCCGCGGTAAAGTGGACTACGTTATTCATGTTCTTGGTCTCCTGTTCTAGGGTGCCGATCGGACATCCTCCGATGCCATGCAGAAGGCGAAGGCGGTCAAATCTCTGTCTAACCCCTCTCCTGGCCACGCGAGCAGCACTCCGGTAAACACAATCGAACATGCTGGGATGCCTGCGGCCACATCTCTGACGGCAAGTCACCATCGCACGTCTCCATCGCAGATCTTCCTGTCTGCGATCAGCGGGCCTACGCATCCGGTCAACGCGGCCACGTCGATCGCTCAGGATACGGCGGGAATGATAAAAGCAGAGGGGAAGAAGCCCGCGAAGAGGACACAGACCAAGGCCGGAGCTGAAGCTGGATCAGAGAACAGTTTGGGAACGGAGAAGCACACCGTGGAGCGCATTGGATTGGTCGATGGGTGTGATAGGACGAAGGAGGAGAAGCGCATGGGTTCCATGTCCGACGTGAGTCTTTCAACGTGATGCCTGTTTTGCTCACTCATGGTGTTCCACAAGATTGCTCCGACGAACCGGATGGCTACCGAAGCACGGATTGAAACCACCAACGGTACTAATGTGCCAGTGGTCAGTGCTGGAACCCAACGGGCTGAAGAGGCATCTCTCCGCAAGCTTGCTCAGGAATCCGTGAGGGAGAACCGGCGCCTAAAGAAGGTCGACGCTGTCCACCGCGCCATCAAAGTCGCCAAGCAGACTGCTTTGCATGAAAGCCGAATCATCGTGGACAGAGAGCTGTTCAAACTGAGATGGAAGTTGCGCGAGGCCGGACTTGATCGGTGCAACTGCGATGATGTCCTCTGGAGCGCGGTGCGTCTCGTTGGACTTGCGTATGACAACAATCTCTCCATTTTGGAGGAGCTGGCAAAGGGCGACCATGGAATGGAAGTCGAGACGATGGATGTCGAGATGGTCGACGAAAGTCTCAAGATGGTCGACGAAAGGCTGTCTCAGGAGCTCGAGAGTGCGACTGCCCAGGAACCCCCAGCACTCTGGGATATCAGTATGACTTCCCTTGACAGTCAGGCGAACGACGCCGTGCTAATCGCCGCCGCTAAGAAACTTGAAGATAAGAAGATGCGGAGGAAGGAAGAGGAGAGAAAGCGGTGGTTGCATTTCGAGACCCACGCCCAAAGCTCTCCGCTTCTTCGCGGAGAGATCGCCGAGAGGGAGTATGCGAAGATGAGATTTGCAGAGTGGATGGAGCGGTTGCTTCAATACGAAGAATTGGCACCCCAGCTGATTGATGAGGTTGTTCTGCAGATGTATTTGTTGACTGGTAGGCCGCTGCGAAGGGGGTCTCTCTTGGGAGGGAGATGGCAAGCGGTATATGACGCGACCATCTACAATCCGCGCAGATCATTGGATACCTGACAAGATCTCATGATGAAAGTAGCAGAACGAATCTAAGCAATTGTTTGTACTGTTTGAAGTGGAAATGGATGATTGATAATGACAACAAGCCTCAGGCACGCGGAGGGAACCTTCTGGCAACACGTCCCGCACCGATCCCTTTTGGTGCCTTCTTTCATCCGGCCCGCCCTCCGAAAGTCAGCCGCAGCTCCAGGGGCAGCCGAGGACATCTCCGATCGCTTTCCCGCACCCGCTGCTTTATCAGGGCGACGTATTACTAGAGCATTATCCAAGTGAATAGCTTGTACTATTTCGCGTCTTGCTGGCGTCATTATGCGGACCGATATATCTGTAGCCTCCTTCGTCGGATAGAGCCGAAAGGGTCGATCGGCTCCTGTAGGCTGACTGTGTCCACGAGTCACCTGACCTTGGACTCGCTATATCGCAAGACCTGTAAAGCAGCTGACGCACGAAAAGTCATCTAAATTTCGTTAATCGATGGATGCCAATCACTCAATGAGCCCAGTATGGTAATTCCGGTTACGTCACACACGCTGAAGACGCTCGGCCGAAATGCGAAAAGGGTCCGTTTTGTGGTGTCGCCTCACTGGCGGCGCTCCTGACTAAACGAGCGTGTCCCCTTGGCCCAAAAATTACACACCCACCACCCCGCAACCTCTCCAGCTCCATCCAGCTGCCCTCTCGCTCCTGCATCGCTGTGCCAGCTCACCGTCTTCAATCTTTCTCTCATCGTCTTCCACAATGGCACCAACGGCGATCTGGGCGACTTCCAGCCCCGCAGAGTTCGCCTCTGCCCAGCCTGCATCGCAGCAGCCCCACACACCGCAGGGGCCTGTCCTCGCCATCGGCTCGCTCACAACCGCATCGAACGAGCAGTACCAGAGGCTCATCACCGGCCTCACCACCGACGGGCCCAAGGGCAAGGTCGAACGCCAGCTGATTGACCGTGTGCTTGATGGAGGTGCGCACCCCTAACCTACTCTCTGAGACATTGCTGACCTCCAACGATCGCAGGGATGACCCTCCTCGCCACGCACTATAGCGCAATCTACATCATCCTCTCTGCATCAGACTATGCCGAGCTGGGCGCGCGGATCCCCTCGCTCATTCAAGTCCTCTTCACCTCCCTCCAGCCGCACGCAACCCTCCACCTCGTCTCGCTCTCCTCGGCAGACGCGAGCCGGCTCCGATCCGAGCTCCTCCTCGCCGGGTTCACCATCCTCCCTCTTGCCTCCTCCTCCCTTATCGCGCAGAAGCCGGCAACTGCGGCGGCAGCGTCGCTCAAGTCCCGGAGCATCGCGATGCCGCTGAAGCGCAAGGCAGACGGGACGAGCAAGGCGGCGAAGCAGAGGCTGTGGACGCTCGAGACGCCGACTGCATCGACGATCGACCCCACCACCCTGCTCACCCCGTCCGACCTCGCCCGGCCCATTCCGACCTGTGAGCCCTTCGTCGACGGCGAACCCCGACGGAAGAAGGCATGCAAGAACTGCACGTGCGGGCTTGCAGAGCTGGAGGAGGAGGAGACGCGTGCGGCTGAGGCGACCCAGAAGCTCGTCGCGGTCGACGTCAGTCAGAACGGCGGCGTGACGGAGTTTGATGCAAAGGAGAAGGAGAGGATCCTCAAGGGCCTTGCGGACATCCAGGCGGGCAAGGTCACCAGCAGCTGCGGCAGTTGCTTCCTGGGTGACGCCTTCCGCTGTGCGAGCTGCCCCTACCTCGGTCAGTGCACTCTTTATCTGTCCTGGACATGATGCTAATGCGAAATTCAGGTCTTCCTGCATTCGAGCCTGGGGAGAAGGTCGAGATCGACTTTGGTTCTGACGACATTTGAGGACATTTGAGCTTCGTGTCCCGGTTCCCACCGCATTCATCCTATCGTCTCATTGTAGATTCCACATTACATCTCTGGATCGGGGTCAGTAGAGCGCGACGTTGTCCCGCAGGCATGGGCGTCGCGATGTAGCTGCTACCAGCTGTGTCTGACTGTCATGGTAGTTGTAATTATCCATTCTGTATTGAAATACTCCGTGCTGTGCACCGTAAGTCGGCCACGCACACCGCCAGCAATGTCTCGCCAAGTCCTTCAAAACCCTCTTATTGCACCCAACGGCCTGTCTGATAGGAGTTGTCTATTGTCAACAAAGGAAAATGATGTGCGCTGCTGTCTCGCACCACCCTACATAGGGTCGGTTACGAGAAGCCGAAGCCGAATAAGCTGGTTGCCACGTCCGTCGCCTCCGGAGAAGCTTCCCTAGAGGGGTTATACATTCAACGCAGCCCTGCTTCCGACGCGGTGCGCTCGGCGGATCGTGTGCTCCGAGACAGCGCTGGTGGACAGCTTCTCCCGCTCGGGGCAATGGACGGGCGATGGGCGATGAGTGGAAGCCAGCCCGGTTCACAATAAGCAGCTCAGCGTGGGAAGCGTGCATGCTCGTTGTCATGCCGCCCAAACGTCCTCTGCTATGCAGCGCGGGAAGCGCAAGGAGGTGGTTACGCGCTCAACTTCCTAAGTGGTAACATATCCTTCCTGATCTGGTAAGAACCTGCCCTGTATGCCCTGTGCGCCCTGGTTGAGGCGCAGAAGCACTGAGAAGCCTGTCAGGCGCGGCCGCCGGACAGGGCGCGAAGACGATGCGAGTTGTGCAGACGCCGTGCCAGTTTGTGACGTTTCGATTCCTTCCGGGCGTTCGAGAAACGGACAAGTGGAAAAATGAGGGCGGATCGATGCCCAGAAGCCAGGGGAGGCAGGGCACACGGTGTATTCAGAAGACGTGATTCCCTTGCGTCGGGAACCCTGATGCGTGCCGTGTGGTACTTTCCGCGGGCATTTGCTCGGCGGACTTTTTGTACAGATGCGGGCTACTGGCCAGGGCTGATGGGCATAATGCATACCGCATAATGGCTACCCGTGAGTGTACGTAAGATCAGAGGACGTGATGCTAGTCGGAGCTGGCTCGATTTTTTCATACGCAAGTGCTGGTGCGACTGCTAGCCCGTGCGCTGGTGGGACGAGCAGGCGAGGGCGATGCTACTGACGGATAGGCGGTCTGATAGGGCGACGAGGATGGTTGATAGCTTATGATTGCTTACCGAGATGGTGGAATAGACAGTGAGCGTGCAGGGCATCCAAGCCGTCTTTATCATGTTCGGCAGAAAATGTAATTTTTATTGGGTCAGGGAGGTGCGAGAAGCGGGGATAAGGGAGGAAAGAAGCAGAGCGGGTGCTGTGAGGCCGGGTACTGGCATGTGCTGTGGGCCGGAACGGAAGCAGGGCTCGGAATGGAGGGCGGTCAAGGGCGGGAGCAGAGTGAGGCGGAAGCGGGTCCCTTGTCCCTTTTTGAGCCCAGCGGTGCGGGTGCACGAAAGCTCATCGATCAATTCACTCGGCCAAAAAGCCCCCATTCCAAAGGCCACTCTGTCTCCCCCTCCTCCCCGTCCTCTCTCCTCCTTCCTCCGACCACCTCGTCGACTCCCACGCGTTGCTATCAGCTAGCCAGCTCACCTTTCATACGCACAAGCGAGCACAATAACCTTCAACCGCGCGCACACCGGCAGCATACTTCTGATTCCTGTGCCCTTTCGCCACCCGTTGCTATCCTGTTGCGTTGGCAACCACGCCCATCCTCCGACATCCCACTCAACCAACATTGTCCGCCTATACAGCACGCTCCGTCATCCTCCCGACATCTGAACACACAAGTAGACAGCCTCAACCAATCGCACGCTGCCATCCTGCTCTCCACAGCACGCGTCCGGGCCCAGCCAAATTACGGGGACCTCGCGGTCCTTAGCGGTGCCGCCTATCAATATCATCCTTTGTCCGTCATTCCCCCTCCCTCTTTCCTGCCAACGACTCACGCTCCCTATTAGTTGAACTCTCTTTCTGACCATCAGGTCATCCCAACCGGCACTGCAGTGCATCATCCCCCTCGCCCCCGTCCTACAATAGTGCGAGCAGGCTCGCACCGTCGTCGGAACACTCCTCCTTGTTCGTCCCACCCTCTCCTCTCCTCTGTGCATACACTCATTCCGTCTCCTCTTTGTTCTCGCTCCTCCCCTCCATATCTGTTGCGCTGGACGCTCCTTCCGCTCATCACCTCGCCGAACCACCGCCCTCGCTAAACTGCAATCTGCAATGACCGCACTCGTTCTCCTCCCGTCCTTGAAAGCGCAGGTCGCTCCGCCTTCGTTCCTCCCAACTCCGCGCAGCTCGCCGTCAAAGGCCGCTCCGCGCTCGCTGAACCCCCCCGTCCTCGGTACTCGGACCCAGTCTATGTTCCCTGGCCCGATCGATCCTCTGCAGCTGTCGACCACCGGGCTCCCGATCCCCTCCTCCCACCTTGCTCCCCTCTCCAGTGGTCCCTCCCCAGGCCCCTCCCCAGCGGACCAACACTCGTTAAAAGCGTACCCGCCGCACGCCTCGCACATCCGCCAAGCACGCACCACCGCTGCGCCCTACGCACGCGATCCCGCCTCCCGCTCCCCGCACGATTTCGAGTCCGACTTCAATCAGCCCCAGATGATGATGAACGGCGGTGTCCACCTGTACCCCGCGCCGCACCAGCAGCACCCGCACATGATGAGCGCCAGCACCCACCATGTAGACCTCGGCATGTATGCGCACACGCCCCAGTACGCCCCCATGCACATGCAGCAGATGATGGGGATGGGGCAGGAGCAGACGCTGGAGGAGCTCGCACAGGCTGTCAGGAACGCGACCACCACGAGCGCCTCTGACAGGGCCAAGCAGTCGTTTGTCCAGCTTTGGTGAGCTGGCTATTTTCCCTCGTATATGCATCATCTGACACCATCTTCAGGCTCACCACGAACTACCAAGTCTATCCTGACGGCAACGTCCCGAGACAAGGGCTGTACATGTCATACCGTCGCGTGTGCGAGGAATATCAGATCCCTCACATTAATACTGCTACGTTGGGCAAGGCGATCCGCCTCTGCTTCCCGAATATTAAGACGCGCCGCCTGGGTGTGCGCGGCAACAGTAAATATCACTGTATGCTCCCTTCTTCAACCTCCTCGAGCTGTCTCTGAATATACCGCGCAGACTGCGGAATTCGTCCCACTAATGCGTCTGAGGCCGAGTGGCTGCAGCGTTACGCCACCACCAGCCAAGGATGGGACATCAACGCGCTCCCAGGCCGCCCTTCGTCTTCGGGCCGTATGATGGCTGGAGGCCAATACTCTGAAGAGGAGGAGGAAGAGTCTGACGATACGGATAACGATGTCGCGCAGAGCGTCACGCTCCGCAAGGGGCATCCTCATTATGCGCATTATGGAGAACTCGAGGACCGCACACCAACAACGGGCGCGTCCATGCATCAACAGCAGCAGCAGCAGCACAGTCGCCCACCTACCGCCACGGGACAGTACAGTGCTGGTCCTTCGCCGTCACCTCTGTCTGCGTCGCCGCACCCCGCTCAGGGACCGTTCCCTGCCAGCACCCTCCCATCCACCGTGCGCCAGATCCAAGGCTTCCCTGATATCTCCGAGGCGCTTGGGCCACAGACCGGTCCTCCGACTGCCGAGTCGCTCATGGCGCAAGAGATGTGGAACCTGTTCGTAAACCATCTCGATTCGCTGATGGAAGCCGTCAGGCAGCTGCGGTTCGACCAGTTTGAGCTCAATATTCGCGCCTTCTGGACCGGCCTCGGACCGCAGCACAGGGAAGTCGTCCACGTCCCCGCGGTGCAGGCGCTCATGTCCCGTGCGGACCGCGTGTTCTACGACGAGATCCTCGAGTCGCTCCGCGCGCAGATCTTCATGCCCCTCCCGCCGGCGGCGCTGCAACAGCTCAAGCTGATGGCGGACAAAATGGAAAAGATCCTCCTCTCCGCCGTCGAAGGCTATCAGGCCAACTTCTACGAGTCCAAGATCGAGTTCGGCGCCCGCTTTGGCCACCTCGTCACCCGCTGCCTCGACATGTTTCAGGTTGCGCAGGCTCTGCGCTCCGTCCTCACGAACCAGAAGCAGATCCTGGATATGCAGACCGCGTGGCAGCAGATCGACTTTGACAGCGTGCGCAACCAGACCGCCCTCGTCTGCAACTGCAGGCATGAGGTGCTCGTCCAGATTCTCGAGACCGAGTTCCCCCAGCTACTCGCGAATCTATACACCGCCCCCGAGCCCGTCAGGACCGTCACGGAGTGGGTCGACGACACCTACCGCAGGATCATGCAAGGCGACTTTGGCCCGATCGAGTCCTCCCAGGCGAGAAGCGTGCTGATCCGCTGGGGCTTTGTCACCAGCCAGGTCATGCGCGATCTGACGATCAGGAGCGACCCTGCTTTCGGTGCTTTCCAAATTCTTAAGCTATTCCTTGAGTAAGTGGATTATCGTCATCGGTCAATACATACGCTAATCCCGTTCTCAGTGATTGGATCGCCCTGCAAGTTCTGCGCAATGTTGCGCTGTCCACCAACAGCGTCGCTGCTTCTGTCGATCCCCACCAGCAGTACCTCAACATGTCGCCCATGCCCGGCGACGATATGTTCCCCAACGAATATATGCAGCCCTTCCCGCAAGGCGCGCAACCTGCTCCCGCTCAGCCCACCACTTCCAGCACTATGATGGCCGCCCTGACGGCGGATAACGCGTATCCTGATTCTCTGGATGCTTCGGCACCTGGAGCCGGATTCAATTTTCCCCTCGGATCCCTCGATTTTTCGAATCTTGATGCGGCCGCTGGAACCGCAAATGCTGTCTCACCCAATAATGGCGTCGAGAGCCTGATGTCAGCCATGTCCTCGATGACCTCGGCGAGCAGCGCTTACCCAGAGTACTCGACTCCCGGAGGAGGTTCCTTCGACGTCGAGGAATATACGCACGACTACAGCATGCCAAACGTCACTGGCACGCCTCAGCATCCTGTGCCCAAGGTCGAAGGCGAACAGACGGTCGCGACGACCGCCTCGCCTCGCACGCAGCATCAGCAGAGCTGATCTTCCTCCTCGCTTTCGGGTTACTTTCACGCCGCGGACAACCACATTACCCTTCTGTGGATCTATAATGGTACGTCACCCATCACATCGTCAAGTATTCCCCCAAGTTCGCAAGAAGAACATGTAGCAATGTACGAGTTTAGTCGTTGTAGGATTTCTTTTCATGTTGCTTTCTACGTTACCCTTGGCTCCGCGACTAGCATCTAGTCCTTGCTTCTCTGCCAGTATACCACACTATCTGGCTGCTTTTGTGTCTGTTTTCTTTTCCTTCTCGGGCCCAAGATGCCTGGTGCCTCCTGTCTTTACGTCTTTCGCACATTTACCCTTTCGCTTGTTCGGAATCCAAGTCCGATAGCAGATAGCAATGTAGAAAGAATGATGAGGGGCGATATTCAAAATATACACTACATCAATACAAGGGACGAAACCCCTTCGGGGCGGAGCGACCCATCTACTGATTCAATGAACTAAATTATGCCACATCAGCTTTGCGCTCTGTATATTTGCTACCGTGTAATCCGATGGGTCTGAGAAAAAGGTGACACAATCAGTGCGGGTCCGCACCCGCGTGAGAGCTGTGTAAAGCTGTCCGTGTGCAAATACGTCACTGCGACAGTCTAACACCGTCCTGTCCAGTGTCAACCCCTGACAGCTATTATAGGTGGTGGCATAGGCAAGGCGGAGTGGCAGCTGGACTCGGACAACCGTCCAGCTGGATCGATAAGGTTTGAATTGAAATCGTATACGCGGGATGCAATGAAGTTCTTCCCCAAGTTGTCCATTTGTTGAAAGGACGCGGATCTGGACAAATCGCTGGTGAAGTGATTGGACAACCACCCTCGCATTCTTGACCAATTTCGTTTTTACCGAAAAGTTCCGCATCAGGGCACAGATGACCCCCACCTTGAGTTGAAG
>KV417291.1:373135-390296 GCA_001630345.1 Calocera viscosa TUFC12733 | reverse complement strand
CAACTCACGGTGATGGCACCGTACCACTCTGGAATGGCATGCTGTGTGGTCGAAAGATGGAAGATCTGATATCAACCATCTATCAAGATATCAAGAGTCCCACATTTTTGGGTCCAGCGGGTGATGACTACTTCCTCAACCGTACCATCCTTGCTGCACGGAACACAGATGTGGATGACCTCAATGCAGAGATCCTTTCACTCTTGCCAGGAGAACCCTCAATATTCCTTTCTGCAGACTCGGTGGTTGAAGAGCCCAGTGCACAGGGGCGCATGGATATCCCAGTTGAATACCTTAACTCGCTCAAGGTGCCTGGCCTTCCCCTTAGCAAGCTACACCTTAAGCCTGGCTGTCCACTTATACTGTTGCGCAACCTTGCACCAGCACAAGGTCTCTGTAATGGCACCCGCATGCGACTCCTTCGTGCAACACCCCGTGTCCTGGAAGTTCGCTTGCTGGGTGGAGAACATAACGGCAACACTGCATTCATTCCCCGCATCACACTCATACCCTCTGAGGGTGATCTACCATTCACCATGAAGCGACGTCAATTTCCAGTACGTCTTGCCTTTGCAATGACCATCAACAAAGCCCAAGGTCAGTCAGTGAAGAATGTTGGACTTGATTTGCGGATGCCGGTTTTCTCACATGGCCAACTATATGTTGCTCTTTCCCGCTGCACAACTGCAGGGGCGGTAAAGGTCCTGCTTCCACCGCAGCCCACAGATAGACCGGTACATATATCCACACCAAATGTTGTATATCCCGAAGTCCTTGGTGTTCTCACTTGATACTGTTTCTCAATATGCCCTTAAATAAAATGCTTCCATTAAAAAAAAGCAACGATGAGCGAAGCGAGACGGGTTAACCTAGTACATTGTGAAAAATTGTCGGATTCCTCCCCGCGTCACATATGCGCGTGACAGGCTCGTGCTTCTCCTCAGTGGCGCAGCAACCGAAGCTTATCAAGTCCTGCAACAATTGCCTCTTATATAATGGCGATATCTCGACATAGGCGATCTTTCGCTTTGACGCCGCCCATATAACAACTTTTGGAGTGCCGTTCGAATGGCCTTGCCTGACAGCTCTCTCCCAAAGATTGGTCACGATCTCAAGATTCGCCTTATCTTCCGGCCGCTACTCGGGACATTCAGAATGTGCGACCACGCGCGCGATGTGAAGAGCCAGATATCGCAAGTCTAATAGATCAGCGCCTCGCGTGCATACACCCACGCTGTATTGTACTTTCTGATCCTACAAAGCCTGTCGCGCTGGATGCGCTGCGGCTTGGCTTCCACGTCAGCAACACGTTCGAATCAGTTCAATCTTGTCATCATGTCGTTGCACCGCCCATTGTGGAGGTGTGCCTTGCTCTGCTGTCGTCTTCACACTGCTCTTCACTCTCTTCACACTGCTCCTCGTGTTCCGTTGTCATAGCCCATCGAACTATCCCATAGCAAGTCGGATCCGTTGACAATCCTATACTCAAACATTGGCTAGATGCTAGTTGCCGCCTTCCATTCATCCTCGCCTCCTCGGTCATCGCGACCCGCAATGCATCATAGCAATGCGGAACAGCATGCCCAATGGCACAATGTCGGCACGTTGTGACTTGTTGTTAACGCCCCTCATCGCGGCCTGTGCCTTCCCTATCAAGCGGGCGGTCGATCCATCCATCGCGCCCGTGCCCGACCATGTCGGGTCTCAGGGCCCGCGATCGGCTTCTCGCATCTCGATAGCGTGGGTACAGAAGCACAAAAAGCTGCAATGACGGAGCTTTGCTCGCTTTGCCATCGGTCAGAAACCAAATTGGTGCGCTCTTGTTTGTCTGTTGTAAGCGTAGCTCGAAAGATGCATCTCACATCGCCCATCGCGGCTCTTGTCTGCCAGGCACATCGCAATCGCACCCCTGACCGAGTAGCATACTGATTCCGACTATCGAGCGTTCTATCACAACTCGCTCATTGCTTAAATCGGGAGCGGGAGTGCGAGCACAAGCAGATCCACCATGAGCGGTGCATGGTATGCCCGTAAACAAATTCCGCCAGCAGATCGGAAGTGACTGGCCAGGAAGCTCCGACGCTTCGCGGAGCTAGGGCCCACATTCAACCGTACCGCCGGCGATGGGATCGCATCACTGCGCATGCGAGATGTGATTTGCAGGGAGAGACCCTCATTGGAACGCGGAGATGGCCTCCCCATTCTTCTTGCTCCAGCCCGGATCTGATCAGGCTGCTTCGCAACCAGCACAGCTCAAAGGGGAAGGTTGCAAGACCATATTAGGTCACCCCATCGTTCATCAGGGGAGAAGCCGATCTCGTGTCATCCATTCACGAGCTCAGATGCGCTTTGTCAACTCGGGTGTTTGAGGCTGCGCGGTTCTAAACCCGCAGAGAATATGGCATGCCAAAGCGAATTCCCGCACCCTTGGCAACGACATGCGCTGACAAGGCTCCACAATGTCTGGCAATGCCTCTCAATGGCACGGAGGAGCCCAGCGACGGGAAACCCTGACCGACTGGGCGGTATCGCGCTCTGCAGCTGAAAGCCGAGGCGGCCGGTCGGAAAGAAGTGGCCTATCACCTCGGTGCACCCATTGTCCGGTCCGCTACAGCCCTACCGGAACCGGCAAACGCAACTCCTTAGCGCTGGTTGACCGAGTGTTGACCGCAATACACTGGGCTGGCAGCTAATGTAGCACCAGATTGTGATTCCGTCTGGAATGGTTCGCGTCACGCATCACACATTCCACGGCTGCATATCGGCTGAGGCACACCACACGTGATGTGACGTCTGGAACGGCAGATTCCGCGTTCGTCCCGCTCTTCACACTTCTATTCCGTGTCATACGAGCAACTGCGAAGAATCATCATTGCGGCGCCCGGCGATGCTTGTAACCATTTCTTTGTCGATTCCTCAACCTTGCTGCATGACGTTACAAACAGGACCGTGCCGACAGACAAACACGTCTAGCGGTTTTAGCCCCATCGGGGTACTTTGTTATGAACCTTATCGCTGTTGATTGTTGTGACGTCGCAAAGAGCAGGCTTGCAGAAGCGTCGTACGCCTCCAAGCGAAAGCTAAATAAGCGCCTTCAGCGGCGCTCCGAAAGCTTGACACTCCACAGTGGGCGCTTCTTGAGAACGAGTTGCTTGCTAGTGGCAAGATTGTGTACAGGTACGGCATTGGCGTTCGGGCCGGTAAACAATGGCTTGAACTTAGACCGTTTCGACGGCTATTTACATAAAGACTTGAGCCCAGCTCGTGTGACCTTGATTGCTCTTTTGCTCTTCACCTGGAGGACGTGAGTTGGTGGAAAGCATCGGTACCGCTTTCTAGCTTCGAGTAATCGTCCGCTCTCTGTGCCTAGCACAAATGATTACTCCTCGCTCCAACAACTCGTATCGGAATCGCAAGTATTCCGTTTCGCCGTAATACCCGTCCACGCGTCTCAGCGCTACATTAGCTTCTCTCCCAGTCAGCACGCCTGCTTCCGACCGTCGCAGACTTCCGATTAGGATCGCATGCAAGACGCTGCGGTAGCTCGCGCGATGCTGTCCAACGCTGATAGGAAACCGTCTGCTCCCACGGCGTCATCCCTGCTCTTCACAAGTACCTCCTTGCAACGCGCGAACAGTGGCTATACGTCCGGGGGCGGCGCATTACATTCCGGCGCCCACATAGACCTTGGCATGCCGACAAGGCCGGTCCGGATAGCTTTTGAGGCTGATTATTTCTGGTAAATGGTAGTGATACTAACACCCGGGCGTTTACCCTTCCCGTCACATTCCACGGCGCTAAGTGTGACGTGTGAGCTCGCCTGCTCCCGTCGTCGCATTGGCCTTGTCGTCTGCCGCTGACGCGATATGCCGTCTCGGTTGATCGCGAGACCAAAGATATGATGCTGCCGGGGTGCGGCAGCCAATGATGGATATAAATCTGCCGTCAATATTATTATTGTTGTTGTTAGCGTGCGGGTTGTCGCGATGGCAGACAGGATCCATGTCTGATGTGGCGGCCGTTTGCATCCTCTCTGTCGCAAGTCACAGACATTGCTGGGCCCGCTGGGGCTGCGGGTGCGCTGGTACACGTGGAACGGCGACTTGAGGTGATGTCTTGCGATCACCGGGACCGGTGCTTTGGGCATTGCGACCCTAGCGGAAGCAACCCACTGCTGGATGGAGGGGAGCCTAATGAAACCTCCCGCTCGGGTTTCGTTCGCAATCACAGAAGACGCGAAGACTCGGCCGCTGAGTCCCCAGGCGCCAGGCCATCAAGGGAAGCCCGGCAAAGGGGTTCAAAGGCAGGGCCCTGTCACAAGTGGATATCACACCTTCTCATATACTCTGTGCACCTCGCCGCAAACACGAGGCGTCACATCCATACTGGTCCCAGCTTGTGTCGCGGTTTTAGGCTGCTCTCACGTATCTCACTCTCCCCCCCATCACCACTTCACAAACTTTGTCCTCACTCCTCTCTCTGCCCTCGTCGGCTCCTTTCCCTCCCTTGTCGCACTCTCCCCCGGTGCTTATACCCGTCACCTCCAGCCCCCCCGGCCGATCCGATTCCCCGTCTTGCTTCCCGCTTCACACCCTCGCTACTCGTCCGTCACAGACGTCCGATACCCCCCAAATCTTGCTCCTCGTCCTTGCCAATATTAATCCCCCATCCCCAAGTCGTGGTGCCCGGAGCCCAGCAAGTCCTACCAGCCGACGACCCCACCACCACCCAAAACCTATTATCCACTATCGCCCCGCACCAGTTCCCTGTCGTGTGCAGCGCCCAACCAGCCAACTCAAGTCATTCCTTGGTGAGTGTTGTTAGGTTTGGTCATTGCATTCCTCCGCAAAGTCCCTGTCCCATGGGATGGACCACCTCGCACCCTCCCCATGCCTCGCCTCCGCGCCTCTGCGTCACTTCCCCGTATTGTTCATAAGGGCTATTGCCCTGTACAAATGGATGAGACGACGGTCTCAAGACGCTGGTCGCATTCCCTAGCGCTCGATGACCAGTGACGCCCCCATGTCCATCGGTATGGCCCAATTTGGCTTCCGCCGATGTGTTCGTGTCTCTTCATCGAGCATAGTCACTCGACCTTTATAACACTTGCCCTCTTGTCCACTCGACATTCCATCTCTCCTTTCTCCCCCCCATCTGCTTTGCTGCTTGCTGCTGCTGCTGCGTTACCTTTTACTCTACCGATCGCGGCCTAATACCCATCCACTCGTTTGATCCTCTTGTATCCCCGTCTCGCTTTGTTGCTTGATCTACCCGACTTGCCTATCCGGCGCTACCTTACGCTCTCTTTGAACCAACTTCAACTTACACTCGCTTAAACTCACAATGTCCCTGAACGCGCTTACTGATCGCCCCACCACTTCCAGCCCGCTCCCCTTCACCCAGTACTTCACTGCTGCTTCCTCCATTGTCTCTCCCACTCCCTCCCCCGAACCCGCTTCCGTCGACGGTCATACCGATACGACCGCCGATACCGACGTCGACATGAAGACGCGTACCAACCCCTCCCAGGGCGCCCTCAAGTCCGCCCGCGTTCACGCCTACGTCCGCCAGGCGAAGAAGGCCCATGCCGTCTCCCACCAGTCCCTCGCCCCCAGCGGCCGCAAAGCAGGCATGTCCCCCGGCCTCGCCGCCACCATCGCCAAGCTCCGCTACTCCCCACCCGCAGCCGTCATGGTCGAGATCAACAAGCAGAAGAAGCAGAAGCAGCTCTTGAGCCGCGATGCGATGCTGCTGCAGGAGGAGGAGTACTCGGACGAGGTGCTGGACTACTGGCGCGAGCTTGAGGTGTGCACCCTTAACCCGGCCTTCCCCGGGCAGAAGACTGACTATATGCGCAGACCACCACGCGTCCCGAAGTCGCTAACATGGACCAGCAACCGGAACTCCGCTGGGAGATGCGCCCGTGCCTTATCGACTTCCTCATCGAAGTTCACCTCATGAACCGCATGCGCCCTGAGACCCTCTACCTCGCCATCAACATCATTGATCGCTACGTCTCCAAGCGCGTCGTGTTAAAGAAGCACTACCAATTAGTTGGCTGTGCTGCCCTCTGGATCGCCGCCAAGTACGAGGACGAGAAGTCCCGGATCCCCACACTGGCCGATCTCGCCGAGATCTGCCGCAACACTTACGAACAGACTGCCTTTGTCCAGATGGAGCGACATGTCCTTGCTACTGTTGGCTGGGACATCGGCCATCCGACGGCTGAGGGCTGGATGCGCGTCAAGTGCAGTGGCGAGTCGTACGAGGCCGCTCGCACACAGCACGTCGCTCGCTTCTTGATGGAGCTCACCGTCTTCAAGAAGGAGTTCCTGCACGCGCTCCCCAGTCAGGTCGCCCATGGCTCTCTGTGCTTGGCAAAGTACATCCTGGGCGAGTCGCGCCTCTCGGTTAGTTGACACCGCATACATCCTTGTCTTCTGCTTATACTCCCGCAGAGGAACGAGGACACCACTGAGTCGCGTGAGGTTTCCGAAGCCCTCGACGAGGTATGCTCGAAGGGTGTTCAGCTCCTCTCCGAGACGGTCGTCAAGAAGTACCAGCCCCACTACTACTCCGGCGCCTCCCGTCTCGTCACCGAGTGGTATGCCAAGGGCAACCGTTACCACTACTCTCCCTTTCCCGAGTGGAACATTGACCTGCCTTCTACGCCCAAGGCGTACAATACGTTCTATGGTTCCGCTCTCTCCCGCTCCGGGTCCAGCATGGACTCTCTTTCTGCGAGTGGTTCGAGCGATGCAGGCGACAGCATGCCCGCAACGCCCATCACTCCTATGTATCCCAACTCCGATCCCTTCCTCAGTGCTGGAGGCAAGGAAAACCAAGCGCAGGGTATGCTCTTCGGCGTCACCGCCGAGATGGCGATGCACGCGAAAGACGAGCCTATGGTCAAGGCTGATGAGGTCTTGGCGCCCCTCAACCAGCACAACAACGTGTACCCAATGCACAGCTCGTTCATCGTACCGCAACTGTCCGTCGATGCGTCCCACGCTGTTCAGTATGACTTCAGTGTCGCATAAGCGCCGTAACGTCAACTTCGCCATCCGTCACTGTATTCCTGCCATCCTGTCTTCATAGCGCCTTTCCCATCATCCTCATCGTCACGCAATCCTCTCCTCAACGTTTCCCCCAGCTCGCTGTGCATAGCCGTCACCTTCTCTTTTCGCCCGTCATCATCTCCTTCACCGCAACTGGCCAACAAAATGTATCAACTACACCTTCCGCAAAAATCCAAACAAATCTTCTCGCTCTCTGCAACCCTTTATCCAAATTCCCTGCATTCGAATTCGATTCCAGCAAAGTCTTACCTCTACTCCCACACACGGCACACACACATATCGCTCTGTGATAGTATCCTACAACCCTTCTTGCCTTGCCTCGTCTCCCGTCGATCCACCTTGTGGCCCATCAACATGTTGGGCATGCTCGAGCCGCCGCCCACGGCGCTCTCTGCGCGATCGCATCGGACCAGACGACCCGGAAGGCTTACATACTTATTCCACGGCATCCTTTTTGACATTCAACAACGGTATCTCGGCCGGCGCCCCTCCATATCCAGCAGCAAGCAGTACCAAAAGCATCAGACCAAAGGGGTCGCGCATCGACATTCCCCTCCCTCATTTCTCATTCCCCGTCGTCCGTCGGCAGCCGCCAATGCCCCCAACAAGAAAGGTCTTTATTTCAATCTCTTCCGGCGTTATTTTTCGGTTATTCGGTCTCCCCTTTCTATTCGAACTGTACCTCTTGTTGGGCCGACACGACAGCAACTTCGCAATCAAACCTCTGTTACTACTACTAGGCAAAGTGACCTACCCTTACCTACTTCTACCTACCCTACCTGTTACTCGTACCTGCCTGTTCAATCCTTACCTCCTTCAACACAATGACAGTTGTATCCGTCCACCGAAAATTCCGCTGGTGTGATTGTCCAACGAAATGCGGCTCAAGCGGCTTCCAAATGCTCTAAGGCCGCTTGCATTTCCAACCATACAGATGAGACGATGGTTGCCACGGGTCGATTCGACAGAGTCTTTCTACAGAGCCTTATCATGCATCCAAATGGGTTGCGGCTCGCCGCTGCCCGCGAGGCCTCGTGCTGGCCTCGTGTTTCCGAAACTTGCTCCGAATGTCGCTCGCCCAAAACGGGCTAGTGTCAAGGACTTTTCTGGTCGAACATCAGCAAGCTAGAACCACATCACCGTGAGGGATAGGGACTTTATAGATTGGCTTGGGCGCGATTGAGATAGAGACAACAGCGCCTTTGACGGGCCCGCTGGGCCGGAGGAGAGCGGCATAAAGGTGGCTACTGAGAGCGTTTGGGCAGGGAACGCGCGCTGAAAAACTCCGGAATAGTCTGAGCGGCGAACATCATATACGTGACGTCATGTAAAGCAAGCTGGGGCGGTGGTCACACAACTTGAGCTTACGAAAGATAGATACAAGTGGCTAGGTTGGGCTTGTGAGAGTTATAGGCACCAAAGAATTGGAAATCTAACCTACCACGTTGAAGTTAGGCGGCGCGTATGGGACAGATGCGTACAATGCGCTTCAGACTAGATGGCTAATGGATTTGTACCGTTAATGAGGTTTTCATTGATAACCGCGGCCATTGAAGAATAATCAAATCAACGCGTGCCATGCCATTTATAGCTCATCAGAAATGGGAAGGAAACGACGTCATAAGTCGTTCGCGCGGTACCCGCTCGCGGGTTTCGCTGGCTTCCGGCCAAAGCCAGACCAGGACATCCGTGGTAACAAGTGAGGTGGTTGGTAATGTTATCATAATGTTTGTGCTATTTGAGTGATGGAACTTGAAGTCATCTTGGTCCGGTTGCTAGAAGGAACGACGCGGAAGTTGGATGATAGACGAAAGAACCCTTGGCTGGTGTCAGGGGTACGTGTCCTGCGTTTTTGACTGTCACTGGCCAACCACCTCACCACCGACAGCGACGACATCGCCTAAAACTCGTAAACAGCGCAACAGCATGCAAAGTGAACTCGCATTCCATCCTTTCATCATGGCACACCCTCTAACTCTGGCTCCTGTAGAAGATGACTCTCCCACCAATGAAGACCGCCGACCAGCAAAGAGCCGGCCCCGTGTGCAGTACACGCGCAAAGAACTGCTGCACCTCTCAAAATCACCGTTGGTCGCAGTGCCAGAGGGCATGCCCGACCTTGCGGATTGGTTCGGGTGCGTTGTTCGTTGTGTTGGTCACGGCATCACAGCTAATAAGCATGCGCATACAAGTCATTTCGACCAGACCAGTCCGATAATGAACAAACGAGATCCGAAGGATCTAAATGCGGGGGAGGGTGGATCGGGGAGAGAGCGACGGTGCGTGATACGTCTGTCTCTCATTCTTATCGCTGATTGAGGAACCAGGTTCCGGAGGGAAGACGACGACAATAGCTCGCGATCGTACCGTCCAAACCTGTCCCAAGGCGGGCCAATGGGCTCTTTCCGCCTCCAGCCTGTGCGGGCAGAGAGTGATCGCTTGCGCAATGCACGTTGTCCACGATATTTGTATCCAGCAGGAGTTCTAATGGTACTTCACAGCTCGACAGCTTCGACAAGGACCGCGCAGCCGGCCTCGCTTCCACGTCGTTGGCTCTGCGCCGCGATCGTGAGAGGGACCGTGATACGGCTCCTCATCTGGCAAAGCGTGAACCAGGTGCAGCCCCAGCACGAGGCGGTGAACGGCTAAGGGATCTCAAGGACAGAGACCCTGGACGCGAGACTGCCGCCGACAGGGCAGCGGACAGGGAGAGGGCGAGGGAAGCGGGCAGGCGGAGGAAGGAGGAAGAGCTCAGTGGTGAGCTTCCGAAGAGGGACAAGGGACGTGCAGGTGATAGCCAAGATTGGAGGTCAAAGGAAGGTGAGTCTTGTGCTTCCTCATTCTTCCGCGTATTCTGCGCGGGTTTCCACTCCTTGTTTGCCATGACACAGGCTGACAACAGTCTGTAGCGGCGGCGGAAGCCAGTAGGCGCGAAGAGCGGGAACAGCCGGAACGTGAGAGAGATCGCGAACGTGAACGAGAGCGAGACGCCGAGCAAGTGCGCAAGTATGGCGACTCATGGGTACCCGAACCAGACCGCTACGACCGCGAACGTCGACCTCGAGAGCGCGATCGCGAGCGAGACCGGGAGTGGGAAAGAGACCGTGAACGGGAGAGAGAGCGAAGCAGAGAGAGGGCTGACTATCCCCCGCGGAGCACCACCGGCCGGACACCGTGGGATACCGAAAAGGAACGTGCAGCGTATGACCGTCGTCGACGTGAGGAACGAGATGACCTGCGGCGAGGGGATAAAGATCGGGAACGCGAGAGGGACAGGGACAAGGACCGCCGTGGACCATCACCAGAAGGTCCCCGTCGTCGCAGATCTCGTTCTCGTCAGCGTTCTCCCTCCCCCATTGGCGGAACCGAACGGCGTCGCCGGCCTGGAATGCGTGACGATTTCGATGAGAAGGAGCCCGCGTGGGCGACTGACGATGTCGCTCCAGTTGGAGGTTTGAGAGGCTTGCTCGGCACTGGCGAAGACAAACTGCAAGCTTGGAAGAGGCAGATGAAGGAGGCTGAAGAGAAGAAGAAGGACACTGCCCGTCCACAGGAGGTTGTCGATGATCGCGATAGCGGAGAAGAGAAGAAAGAGACTGCGTTACCACCTGGCCTGGAGGCTACTGGGAAAGGAGAAGCAGCACATAACAAGCGTGAGTGCCGGGAATCGCCGATTAAAAACATACTAATCAGATACTTTCAGCCGCTCCCGCTGCGGACCCTCCATTGCCTCTTCATTTACGTCTTGCCGGGAAATCCCACGCCTTCAAGGGTTTCGGTCAAGGTGCTTCACCAACCGCTCCAGCACCTGCGCCCATGCAAAGCGTGGCAGACCAGTTGGCCGATATCGTGAACGCTCCCAACTATGGACAAGGTGCCTTCATGACTCCACAACCATCTCAGGACGCAATCTCTCCCACCGAAGGCAGGCAGATGTCGGTCGCCGAGTTCTTCGATGTCGCCCAGAACGGCGGTCTCACAGACGCTGCCAAGAAGGCTGCTGAACTCAACCGCCCCATAAGCACTACGGCCACGGCCCCGCCGCCTATGACTTTGTTACCTTCACCTACACCGACTCTACCTCCTACGACTGGCCCCATGATGTCGTCCGGAAATATGCCTTCCGATGCGGCGCCCAGAGGCAGCAGGTTCGCCAAGTTATGGGATAATCGAGCTGCCCCTGGCGCTGGTTCTCAGGATATGTCAACACAGCCCAGAATGGATGAAACCGTTTCTCTTAGCGGCATGCTCCAGGGCATGTCTTTGGGAGGACCATCTTCCAATATGGGACCGAATAACGACCAGCAGAGGATGAACGAGCTACTTTCGACTCTCCGTGGCGTAAGTGTCCTCCCTGAAGCTGAATATATGCATGCTCATGTTGTCTTCAGGCCCCACCTCCTTCGATGCCATCGCAGGCACGCACGTCTCCAATGGATGTCTTTCCAAGTGGTGCCACTCATCCCAACTTGGGACAAGCTGCACTGTCAGCCCAACAGGCGTACGCTAGCCAGTATCATGGCCAACGTGATACTGGATATGCTTCCGAACGAATGGGTGGAATGGGTCAATTGTCTCAAGCGGCGCCTCCGCCTCAAAACCAATATCAACAGCTGTATGAATACAAGCAGCAGCAACGGGCTCAGCAGCTCCGCGAGCTGGAAGCAGCGCGCGAACGTGAGTTGGAGCGTGAGATGGCACTCCAACAGGCTCAGAGAGATCAGCGAGAGCGAATCCAACTGGCGCAGCAACGTGAACTGCAGCTGCGAGAACAGCAGCAGCAGCAGCAGCAGCAACAGCAGCAGCAACAGCAACAGCAACAGCAGCAACAGCAGCAGCAACAGCAGGAGATGCGGATGCGGGCGCAGTATCAAGGCAATGCTGAATACGAGCGCGAACAGCAGCGCCGAGAGCAAGCAAGACAGTACTACGAGTATCAGCAGCGATTGATGCAGCAGCAGTCACAACAGCAAGTACAGCTCCAGCAACAGCAGCATCTTCTCAGTCAGCAGCAGCAGCAACAGCAGCAGCAGCAACAGCAGCAGCAGCAACAGCAGCACTCGCAACAGCAGACTCTACTGTCCCAGTTCCAGCAGCCACAGGGAGTTTTCAGTCCTTCCTCTCAGATGGACGGCATTCCCTACGATAGGGTTGCCGTTCGGTCTGGAGATGGCCAGCGCGATCGCTCCCTTCCCAGACACTCGCAATACGAACACCTGCCCACACCGCCTGCCAGTCTACCCCAACGCCCTCCTGGCATGCTTGGACAACCATTCAACGGATCTGGCCCTGCTCCTACCAAGCCCTTGACGCCGGGTTCCATATACCAGGATCAAGCACTCCCTGCTCAGCAGTCTGGCCTTCCTATGCGACCTCCACAAGGGCTTTCGCCTCAATCTCAATACCCGCCTAACTTGCCCATGCAGCAGAGTGGAGCACAATTCAATAATTATCCCAGCACAGGCGTACTTGGGCACTCTCGCTCTACGACGTCAGCCAGTATGTCTGGCTTCCCATCGTCTAGCGTATCTTCCACAACCCCGGGAGGCATGGCATACCAGCAACAGCAACAGTTACAAGCACAGCAACAACGTCAGACCCAGCAGCAGCAACTTCTCCTAAGCCAATTCCAAGGTGGCATTCGGGGTGGATATGCGAGTGGGCCGGGTGCTCCTCTTACCTCCCCACCACTTCAACAGCAGCATTCACAAGGAATGCTCGGACCTAACGCGAGTGGCCAACAGCTGCCACCTCACATGCTTTCCGGACGTCTTCCACCTCAATTCTGACAATCCAAAGCAGCGAAACCCAGCCTCGCACGGCTGCAATGCATCGACCCATCCGTAACAAAACTGCACACGGATGCACACTCCTGTCATTTGTGTACTATTCCCATTTCTCGTTTCAAGCACTCTGATCTGCTCCTCTTCCCTGCTTAGTCGCTTCATCTTAAAGGCTCTTCATCCGTTTCCGATTTTCACGTTCCGGCATTATCTTCACGTTTTGCGACTCCTCTGAATGGCCCGTTATGTCGTATTCCCTGTCACGCCCTTGGACGCCCACTGCCCACCGCGCCAGTCATGCTAGGTTGGACATCACCCTCATGTAGCTTCAGCGTATCCCCTCTCTTTGAAGATGATGCAATGTCATCATGTGTTGAGACTTTTCCATACTCGAAGCCGCACTCTGGAAAGGGGCAGCTTCAGACTCCGTCGATGCCAAGGCTCACATACGTACCTGTCGAGCACAATCTCCACCTCGGCTTCCGTTTCGTGGTCCGAGTCCGCTACTTCCCACTTTACGACATTCCATCTGACCCAACCCCACCCCGGTTTGATCTTCACCAGCGTCAGTTCAGAATCAGTTGCAATCGTGACTCGGCAGACCTCAGGCTTCTTGTGCGGAGCAATCACGACCAGCCAGTTCGATTTTGTGCTCAGCTCGTATAGTAAGGCGAATAGCTCTGACGGAGTGCAGAGATGCAAAGCGAAGGATGAGACTACCATGTCGATCACTTCCGGTCCAGAAGGGAGGTTCTGGTCGTGGTCCGCCGCCGTATCGCCGAGCGCTACTTCGCTTGGATTCTCCTCGACAGCGGAGGGCACATTGCCCTCAGCTACATCCGCAAAGCTGAGACGAGCACACTGTCGAGATGTTCTTGCGGTGTAAGCAGGGGCCGTGAACTGTCCGTGAATACGTTTAGTTGCCCTGAATCTCATCCCAAACGTAAGTACTTACAGGATCGCTCGCCAAAATCAACGGCATAGGCGTGGAGGGGTCTAATGTAACGTCTGAACGCCGAGACGGCTTTCTGACCGGAAGGAACAGTGCGTTGGCGTGAACAGCGGCAGGGGTCGCATCGTTCTCCGATCTTGAACGTCTCACGGAATACCAGTTCAAGATAGCCTCTGTCACTTCTCCACTGCGCATCATCAGTGAGCGTTCGACCCTTGGAAAGTGTACGCACCTGCCAGCTGCCAGATCCCAGAATGATACTGCGTCCTTCGAACCCCTCTGACCAGACTCCCGAAGCCACCACTTGTCGAGCCATGCGTGCAAGCACTTCTGAACTCCAGGAAAGTGTGGGTTGCGATAGGACGCCGAGACGAGGCCATAGTACTGTCCAATGCCAATGTCGGTTGATCAAGTCAATCGGAAACAAGGCTCGAGTATCAATACCTTCTCCACACCATGGGTATCGTAGTTCTCCCTCATGGAGTGGGATAAATTCCCTGACATTTCAGAAACGCTGGCGGTTGTTGGGCCGACTAGCCTCGTGACATGCACCAACAGGAGTCAAAACAGTTAACGTCCCTCAATCCATCAGCGGAGTGATTGCCGAAAATGCATAGTCTCTTGGTTCGCGCCAACAGGTACTTATTGACAGTTCTGATGGTGATGCAATGGACGGCTGCGATCGACGCGTCCTCAAGAAGGGGTAGGGATATTTTGCTGCAGTGCAGCTGCGTCCGGCCGCGTCGCTGCACCGGACCCTGGGTGCAGTTGGGTGCAGCTGCATGCAGCTGCACCCTGGGATTTGAACTCGCGCACTGCGCAATTTCAGGGCCCTTACCTCTCTCTTCCCTTCACTTCACTCTGCGCATTTATTGGTATGTTTATTACTTTTACTACAATTATTAACTAATATTTTTTAAAACAGAAGCTATTCTTGTGCGCATCCTGAGACTATTGGCTGCACAATTGCGTGCTTGCCTGAGGTTTTCTTTGCTTCCAATGGTATGTTTTATTATAACTTGTTTATATTATTATTAACAGATGTCAATCAGGCATTTTCCAATACCACTGGATTCAATGAGCTTTTTGCCAAACTGGCAACATCTGGACAACCTTTTCCTACTGCTACAACCGGCTCTTCTGCAAACCTTTCCACTGCCTCTCAACCCCGATTAGAGCTTTTCCACCAGCACTATGTCCATTTGCATTGTGATTCCCATCACAGCTGTGGCCTGGCACCTGCTTCCTCCCCCCTTGCTTCCTCCTCTATTCCCACTACCTCCTCAAACCCTGCTACCTCCTCTATCCCTGCTACCTCTGCTGCCTCCTCTGCACCCTCTGCACCTCAGCAATCCTCTCTCCCAACTGCTTCCAACACTTCCACTACACCACTTGCTCCCTCTCCACCAGTGACTTTCTCTACAACTGAAAAAGAAGCACTGGCCAAATGGAACTACTGGCCAAATGGAAGCATCCATCAGATTTATCCACTTCAAGCTGCTTTTACATCAAAGCGCTGGATGGTTCATTGGGCATGTGAAACAACTGGTGGCTCAAATAAACCTGGCTCAATACACTCTCCTACACCTTTTGGTGGACACATTACTAGGAGAAGATGCTTGGGTATTATTACCTGTACAAACCAGGACTGCTCCACTATTATTCGACCCCCTTCACAGTTACGCATGCTTCCTCTTGCATTGCAGAACTGCTGCCCTCGACCAACTTGCCAAGCTTCTCTCCAACACCTTCCCTGTACTGCTCGCATGCAGCTTACCAAGTTTGCTTCTGGAGTTCTGTTTGAACATTCAGGACATCATCACCACCCACGGCCCACTATTCTCCTTCATATGTCCATGGAAGAAGAAGAGCAATTGGAAGATCTGGTGCTAGAGCATCCAGAGGTTGCACCACTCCAGCTACTTGTTGGAGTTCCTGGACGACAAACCAGGGTTGTCAGTGATATATCTCCTGTACTGTTCAACAAGGATCGAGTGAAGGCTGAGAGAAGAAATATCAAGCAAAAGAGTGGCCTTGGAACTTCACCTGATGCAACATTACGAGATCTTGAAGCATTGGATACTGCACATCCTGGTTTCTGTGTTGCTAAAGAGGTTGGAGCTATCACTGTTCTCACCATGCAAACCCCTTTCCTGGCCACACAAGCACTCAAGGAGGTCATTGACAATGAAGCAGTCAATGGTTTTGTCTCTGATGCAGCACACAAATTTTGGATGCGTTCAGATGCAATTCTCATGATCAGCTCCACCTATTCACCAGATATGCAATCCTGGGTCCCTGTTTTAATATCCTATTGCAATGGCCAAACAGAAGCACATTACTGTCATCACTTCAAGGCATTGTTTACTTGCATTCTCACTCAATGCAAAGAGACAAAAACTCCTTTTGAGGTTAAACTCCTTGCTAATGTGAGTTGATCTTTTATTAAGCTCACTTCATAATTTAATTGATTTGTACAGGTCTTGGATCATTCTACTGCCCAGATCAATGGCTACATTCAAGCATTTACCAGTTTTTGTCTTGAGAATGCTCTTCTTGAAGAGAACATGGAAGCAATCAAAATGAAAGCAGAAAGCCTTATACGAGGATGTGCTGAACACTTTCGTGCAACCATCACAAGACTCAAGAAAGATTCAGCCCTTATACCAAGTGATAAAGCTGCTACTTTCATCCAAATGGTGGAAGCTTTGTTCAGTGCAGAAGATATTATTGGATTTCAGTCTGCCTGCTCCCAGATTGTAAAGCAGTTTCCCAAGGTAGAAGGCTGGTTATCTTGGTGGAAACAAGAGAGGCATGCTTCCATGCTATTCTATGCGTTCAGAAAAATGGATCCCAGCTTATGGAAGAGTCTTCCTGCAACCACCAATGCAGAAGAAGCAATGCACTTTCGATTCTATACTGCTGCAGGAAAGAAAACCCATTTGGCCTTTCTGGAAGGTTGCCAACTTTTATTTCATCTTGCAACCTATTTTGAAAAACAATATCAAGCTGTGCAAGGTAAGCTTTATATTATTCTATACAGAACATTAATTAACATATACTAGCTGGTATTAGAATTCGATATGGTCAAGCAGAGCCCTGGAAAGCTGTTTCAAAAGCAACAGGGTTTTCCAAGCTAAATCGAAACAAAATTCCATCCTCTTATCATAATGATGGGCGTCCACCAGATACAGCAGCAAGACTATCTCAACTCAATAGTCCCAGTAAACCCAAGATGAGACCTGCATTTCAAGCCACAGAATATCGGATTGGAATTCCCTGGTCCAAAAACTCCTGCTGGTTGGATACTTGGCTGGAGTTATTGTTCCAAGCTATTTCCATGGATC